>JALBXZ010000168.1:0-86141 GCA_027580255.1 Therioaphis trifolii
TATAGTAAAAAAATAACACGGTTTTATTCATTTTCATAAAATTCATAAAATTTAATTTGTTTACTACTGTGATATGCTTTTGCATTCATATTCAACACTCCAATTTAGATCATTATGGATCAGACTTAAAGTTGTATCTTTTATTCACACTTCATCGATTATATTAACCGTTTTACTGTGATTTTTATATAAAATGTACACAATAAACCAGGCTTACAGTATTTATTAAACAGCATTTATTACAACAAAATAACAAAATCTATACTTTATCTATATCTCAGTGTATATTTTATTGATAATAACAAAAGTATTAATTGCATTTTTTAAATTTGTGTCTAAGAAGTACTTATAAATAAATGTGTTTAATTTAATCACAAAATTACAGGTTTTTTTTATACTCTTTATATATATATATTTTTTTTTAGAATGCAAACCATATTATTATGATAATAATATTGATTAACACAATACATAATATATATCATGCATAATGATAGCACTGTAGGTATTGTTAGGTTTTTAATCCAATTCAAATGTCACAGGGTATTTAAGTTTTGAAACAAACTAAGTATAATATATTGGAATTTTTTTTATTCGTGCCACTTGGTATACAGAACAAAAAGAACGTCAAGGTACTAAAGTATAAGTACCTATTTCATATTATACCGATTGTATTGGTACTTCATTGTATTTTAAAATGTCAAATCTAGACACAAACATACAATTTTTTTTTTTTTTACAATGTTCCAGACACTGTTGGGTTTATCTGTGTATTTATATTGTCTGAACACGTTATGTTTAACGGTGTAAAAATATTTTTTTATACAAGTACGCTTTACAAATGTCAGTTTTTTTAATTTTAATTTCTACAGTACTCAATATAAAATAGGCACCTATGTGTATTTGATCATTTTGTAGTTTCATCCTGCAATTAATTTTTTACCAATTTTAATGTATTAACACAATATTCTCAAATTATTTAAAATTGAATTATTAAATTGAAGTACATTGAAAAAAATGTAATAATTAATTATTAAATTATCGATTATTTACAGATTTGCTAAAGATGATCCCGAAAACATACAAATAATCTCTTTAAAAATTACATATTATGAAAAAATTGTTTTATTTTACACTTTCTGTTCCTTTTATGGTTTAACAGATTTATATTTTTCCTCTGGAATCAGATAGCATTTTATCTTGGTAGATTTCCTATCAGCTATATTTTTAATGAGAAACTTTAAGTCAATTTTTTATTTTCTTCTGTATAAACCTTTCAGTTTGGATTAATAATTTTTAAGTAAGTATTTGATCACCTTTTGTCTTTTGGTTAGGTTTGTCCTTTTGGTGTGAAACATTTATCGATGATTTTGGAGTACCTACTTATAAACATTTATTATTTATATTAACGGTTATACCTAAACATTTTTGCTGAACTTAAAATATATACACACTATGTTAAGGTAACTGATGTAAAAGTCAATATTTACATTGTTTTATTATTATATAGATACTCTATTTTCATTTTAACTCAATAGGTATTTCAAAATGACGTTATTTATATATCGTTTTGGTACTTCATTGTATTCTAAAATTACAATTTCAAATTCTTTTTTTTTTTACAATGTTCCAGACACTGTTGGGTTTATCTGTGTAGTTATGTTGTTTACATAATCACTCTCTTTTTTATTTGCTTAGCAATTATAGATTTATGTTTATTTCCGATAATTCATTACTTGCCTATGTTATACTATCTAGGTACCTTTATATGTTATTATATACTTGCAATTTCGAATGTTACAAGGTACCTATTTAAAATTTGAAACAAACTAAGTATTTTCTATCATGCCGCTTATAAAGCATAAAATGTAATAAAGTATTATTAAGTCTTTTTACATTATCAAATTGTTCACATTTTTTGATGGCCATATAGACAAAAAACAAGTAAACATTTTAACACTGTATTTTTATTTCACTGTACGTACATGTACAAAAAATGTTTTCCCAAATTTTGTTTCCTATACTTTATGTAGGTACATGAATTCTGTCCCAAACACCGATTGCATAGGTACCTAATTGTTACACCTAACAATAATAAATAAAAATAACATTATACGCTATTTTTCTAACACTAAAGGGTATAAGGCTACCATCTATATTGGTTTTACAATTTTCATACAGGTTTTCAGATACAATATGATACAGAATCTGGATCTGGATGTAAAATATACAAAATATACCAGGCTTTGTTTTATTTCTTTTAATTTTTTTTGGCACATTTCAATATTATCTCTTCATCTATAAAACCGCAACCATATCTCAGTTTATGGTATATTTAAAAAAAAAAAAAAAACATAGTTTTATTCAATTTTTCCAATGTGAAAGGGCAATTTTAAATTTGTGCCTATAAATAAGTGACTTTGAATTACAATATTTCATTTTTTTTTTTTTTAAACTTTTTCATGGGATATCTAAACTAACCGCAATTTTTATTAAAACTTCAAACAACTATAGAAATCATGATTTCTATTTATTGTTTAGGGTGAAATAGATGGGGACATGATAGAAGTATTGTCAGAAGTGGACGATGAGGTCAGTTGACGTGAAAACTAAAACAAATGAAAAATAAAAAAAAAAGCTTATTTAAATATGATTTTTAATTAAATTAAATTATAGTTTGATATTGACGGTCCGCCTGCAGCACGTGAGGTGTTGATTGTAGATCGACCAGCTGGCGTGCAACACGAGTTACCACGACGATACGATGTAGGCGCGTTGGATCATGTATGCTCGCACTGCAGCGCGCGTCACTTCATGTGTGAGCGCACCATCGCTAGAGACAGACACTTCGCTACGTGTTGTAATAACGGTTTAATGACCGTTACCGGTAATCGCGTTTTGCAACCTGCACCAGAGTTATTAATGGGTTTGTTGATAGATGATTCACAGGATGGCAGGAATTTCCGGAACGAATTCCGTCGGTACAACAATTCTCTGGCGTTCGCTGCGTTTTCCACCGATCTAAACCAACGACGGTTGACCGGCGCGGGTCCAAGGGTGTTCTCCGTACACGGACAGGTGTATCACAGGATCACCAACGATGTTGTCGGAAACGATGACAGGCAGCCGAAATACTGTGAACTGTATTTCGTCGAATCGGAGACGGCGAACCGTATTCGAATGGAACAACAGACGAATCAGCACAGAGTGTCGGAAAACTTGATGGCTTCACTGGACGCCATGTTACGTGAAATCAATCCTTACGCACAGGCTTTTCGGTAATTATACACAATAAATATTAAACAAAATATATAACATGAGTGCATTGTTGTTATTACGTTGTAGTGACATGCGTCAGGTGTGGACGGCGGAACGAGAATCCGCCGCAGCTGACCCTGAGAGGGAACCAAGAAGAGTGGCCATGCATTTCGTCAGCGATCCAAGCAGAGACCGGCGTTGGTATAACGCACCGGCAGCAAACGAAGTAGCAGTGGTGTTTGTCGGTGATGACGGTCGACCGCCAAGAAACGTCGATCTGGTTATCTACGACACGAATCCGAATCGACCGGGTTATCAAAGGCAAAACATACCGTCCGGATCGTGCCACGCAGACCCAATGTTGTACCCGCTGTTTTTCCCATACGGAGAGATAGGTTGGACATTCCACTTGCAGCAAGAGGGCGTCCGTCGAAACCGAGTGCGCACCAGGAACACTATCCGAGAGTTCGCGTGTTACCGTATAGCTATTCGTTATCGAGGAAATAACGATACTAGACACCCAGAATTTAGTCTTTTACACGGCGGTGGTTTTCTGTTTCAGCAATACGTGTGCGACCAGTACGTTCGCATGGAGGCGAATAACTTGAGGTACGTGGACAGAAACCAGGCCCAGCTGTTCGCGGACGCGTATCAAGGTCTTATGGACCACGTTAACCAACAGCACGATTTGAACGCGCCGGAGCTCGAGGCCGCCGGTCGTAGAGTTGTTTTGCCGTCCACGTTTGTGGGCAGTCCCCGTTACATGAAACAGTGTTATCACGACGCGATGGCTATAGTGCGTAAGTACGGTAAACCCGACCTGTTCATAACGTTTACGTGCAATCCCAGGTGGCCGGAAATCCAACAAAACCTCGCTCACGGGGCGACGGCGAACGACCGACCCGATCTGGTGGCCAGGGTGTTTCACGCTAAACTCGCGGAGCTCATGCGGGACATAACGAAGAACAGGATATTCGGTAATGTGGACGCGTATGTTTATACCGTTGAGTTTCAGAAACGCGGTCTGTCGCACGCCCACATAGTGGTCGTCTTACGGGAAGACTGTAAGTTTCAAACTGCGGACGACATCGACAACGTTGTTCGTGCCTATTTACCAGATCCTGCAACCGAGAGGCGGTTACACACGGCCGTATCGTCACACATGATTCACGGCCCGTGCGGACCATTGAACCCGAACAGCCCGTGTATGGTGGACGGCAGTTGTTCCAAGAAGTTTCCGAAAGAGTACAGCGAAGAGACTCTGTTCAGATCGGATGGCGGTTATCCAACGTACCTGAGACCCGACAACGGTCGCACGGTGAACGTCAGAAAGTCGGTAACGAGTTTGTCGTGCCGCACAATCCGTACCTGTTGGCCAAATACGACGCGCACATTAACGTCGAGGTGTGCTCTATGGTGAAGAGCGTAATGTATTTGTACAAGTACGTGTACAAAGGCCACGACGCGGCCACATTGGCGGTGTGGGACGCGAACGAAATACAAGGGTAATTATAATACTATATATATATATTAATAATAATTACAAATAACATACGCTTTTGTAAATCTATTACTATTATTATCAGTTTCCTGAATTCGCGTTACGTCAGTCCGCCGGAAGGAGTTTGGTGGCTGTTTTCATACGAAATGCACAAAGGGAGTCACACGGTCATTAGACTTCCGGTTCATCTGGAAGGTCGTCACGACATGTACTTTGCACCGGGCCAGTTGGAAGAGCGTGTGCGGAACGCAGCCCTCGGTCGCACTAAACTCACCGGTTTCTTCGAGCTGAACCGAGTAGACGAGAACGCCCGACAGTACCTGTACCACGAAATACCCACGCACTACACTTGGAACGCGCAGGCCAGACAGTGGAGACGGCGACAGAGGATTCTCGCCAACGATACGTTGTCTCGGATGTATGTCGTCAACCCTTTGGACCGCGATCGATTTCACCTGCGGCTGCTCCTTTTGCACCGGAAAAGGCCCACAGTCCTTCCGTGACGTAAGAACGGTCGACGGTGTCGTGCATCAGAGTTACGCGGCCGCGGCCGTTGCGCTCGGACTCCTGGAAAACGACCGAGTGTGGCTCGATTGCCTGGCCGAATCGGCTACGCAGGACACGCCGCGACAGGTACGATATCTTTTCGTAACGATATTGTCTTTTTGTCAGCCCGCAGATCCGCTAACGTTGTACGAAACGAACGAGGCGAACCTGATGAAAGATTTCGTTGAACGTTTCCGAGACGCTGATCGCGCCCGGGCGGCGTGTCTGGACGCCATCGGAGATCTATTACAGGCTCGCGGAAAAACGTTAACCGATTTCGGCCTGCCGCTGCCGGATGTCACGCTGCTCGAAACCGAACCGGACCATGGCGTGTTCGACGGTGTGGATGCTGCAGTACGTTGGGTTCGACAGTTGGACTCGCTCAACGGAGAACAGCGAACGGCGTTCGATCGTGTAATGCCGGCCGTCGACGACCGCCGGAACGTCCCGAAACTGTTCTACGTCGACGGACCCGGTGGGACGGGAAAAACGACTCTGTACGGTTGTCTGATATGGTCTCTTCGCAACAGAGGTATGTCGGTGTTGTCCGTGGCTTTTACAGGAATCGCGGCGATGCTCATGGACGGCAGAATGACGGTGCACTCGACTTTCGAATTGCCGTTCGGGACGCTGACTGACGATTCGGCGTCGTCCATCACCATGCAGTCTAACCGCGCGCAGAGAATACGGGACGCGGCACTCATAGTCTGGGACGAAGCGCCAATGTCGCCGGGAATGCAACTCTCCGTAGTCGATCGGTTGCTACGAGACATTATGGGATCGGACTTATTGTTCGGCGGTAAACCCTTTTTGTTTGCAGGTGATTTCCGGCAGATATTGCCGGTCGTCCGCCGAGGAACGAGAAGCGACGTTGTCAGATCGTCGATCAAGTACACCCATACGTGGCGGCTCATGGAGCGATTCAGTCTCACGCGAAACATGCGGGCCGACGGCGACGCGGACTTTGCCGCCTGGCTACTCAAACTCGGTAACGGCGAACTGCCACAGGTCGACGGTGTTCCGGACACCGTATCCATTCCTCCGGGAATGGTTTGTAACGTACCGGATCTGGTGAATTTCGTTTATTCCGCGGCGAATGTCGTTGGCTAACGTCGACGACTTTGCTCGGAGAATCATTCTTTGTCCTAGGAACGAACATTGCAGACAGGTCAATCGCGACGTGCTGAACGCGCGGGTCGTAGGTGACGCCAGGGTCTACACCGCCATTGATACCGTGGTGGTCGACGATCCTGACGAAGTGGCCAATTATCCGACAGAGTTTCTCAACAGTCTGGAACCGGACGGTCTTCCACCGTACAAATTGGTCTTAAAAGTCGGCGCCGTCGTAATGTTACTCCGGAACCTCGATCCCAAGAGGCGACTCTGTAACGGTACGAGGTTGGTGGTCACCCAGTTGCGGCGACACAACTTCAAAGCGAGGTTGTTGTCTGGTACAGGCGATGCGCAAGACGAGGTAATCGTTCCGGCCATACCGCTCACGTCCAGCGGGGAAGACGATCTACCTTTTGTCATGCGGCGCGTTCAATTTCCCGTGCGGTTATCGTTCGCCATGACGATCAACAAATCCCAGGGCCAAACGTTTGATCGAGTTGGTTTGTTGCTACCGTGTCCGGTATTCACACACGGTCAGCTGTACGTGGCTTTTTCACGAGTCAGAAACTCGGGTTCCATCAAAGTTGGCCTGTGTGCAGACGACAAAGGCAGGTTCGTCACCAAGAACGTCGTATACCGAGAAGTGCTTTAGGCTTCCTGGTGGTATGATATGTGAAGGTGGTATGATATGTGAATTTAGCCCTTTCTTTTAAATCAGTCTATGGCGTAGACGCGTTGACGGGACCCGATGTGTTATGGCGTTAGTCGAAAGACGGGACCCATTTAGCTAGCTGACCAATGTCAGCGGGGCGCACGGCGTTAGTCTTTCTTGATGGAAAGACGGGACCCACGGTGTTAGTCCGCTCTACAAAATAGTCTGAAATACAATTCTACCTGATTAAAATGTCCCTGGTGTTGCTTTCATAGAATATATATGTATATAATACTTTTGTCAAATGATTATAAAAAAATACCTAAAATATAATAATACCCATAATATATGTTATTAACGCTAAAAAAAAGAAAAAAAAAGGTAGCTTTAAAAAAAACACATTTTCATAACAATTATCTACCCATGTAGATGATATCAACCAATTTTGACTTTGGTGAAATACATTGGCTGTGAAATGTATCTAATATTATACATCGAGAGCTCTATACGTCTTTCATCATACCGACATCTAGACTTAGCCACTATACGTCCAATGAAATTTTTATTTTACATTTCCACACACAATGACTGTATCACATTTATAATATTTTAAATTTAAATACCTTTTTTTCCATTCGTTTATCTTAAAGCGTATCATTTTTATACGTACAGTTTAATGTGATTTTAACTCTTTAATAAATACTACGGTCCCCTTATAAAACTAATACACACAATTATTTATTTATTATCTTAACCGTTTCTTATTATCTAAACGATAATAGTTTTACACCGGCCACTAGATTATCTCTATACTTACATACATATATACATACATATTATTTTGATTGTCTCATGGAATATTACTGATTGGAGAAGGGCTAAATGGACACATATGGTAGCATCTACTTCCGTATATTGGAAATGGGGGGCGGAGAGAAGGTTCGACAACCTCCACGTGGTTCTCTCTGGATGCGAATTCGCTTTCATGCGAATTCGTAACTAATGTCGAACATATTATAATTATTGTTTTAATAATAGCAGTAGTTATGATGCAATAACATACAGATTTTTTTTATTTCACATTTCCACACACAATGACTCTATCACATCTATGATATTTAAATACCTTTTTTTCCCTTCGTTTAACTTAAAGCGTTTCATTATTATAGGTACCTGTTTGTTGTGATTTCAACTCATTAATACTATGGTCGCCTTACAAAAATTATACCCACTAAACGTTATAATATTATATTAATTGTACATACATAATTTTTTTTCAGAATCTGATTGTACTTATTAACTGCTGTATTCAACTACAATACGTTATCGATTAGTCACAATAAGAGCTTTCCACGTCAAAAAAAACTAATTCCCACAATACTAACAATGTTAGGGTTATTGTTATAAAAAAAACCGTATATGTAAATGTATACTTTTTTTTTTTTTGTATAAACCTTTTTATAAATACTGATTGCTATTTTCAATTGTAAATTGTAGTTAGAACTATTATGTGAAAATGCTATAGTAAATACTCAATTGACCCGTGCCTTATTGGCTTTTGTCTATGGTAATATATTCATTTACAATAAAAATGATTTTTTCTTGGGAAAATGGGTATCATATATTTTGATCAGACTTATGTAGCTATTCAACAAATGTATGAAATGTTAGTTCATCATTTTGATTCAATCTATAGTAATTTATTAGTAAAAAAAATGTTCATTATATGTTCACCTTCATTTTTAAAACACTGTTTTATTAACACTTTCTGTATGAACCTTTTGTTTCATTTTATTTTATTATATCAAAATATATAAAGTTGATATTTTTTCACCTATAATAATGTTTAAACAATAGTTCACTAACTTATTGCATTATTAGTGTCTTAAAGTTTTTTTTAAGTAAGCTTGGTTTAGTTGTAGAAATTTTCATAACAATTATTATTCATTACTCGACTACATACAATTATTATGTTAAATACAAAATATTAAGAGATTTTTAGTGCATATTTTTTTTTTTTTAGATTTTGTTAAATTTTTTCAAGTTAAATACTTATTTTTCATTTTTTCGTGCCATTTATAGCGCATATTTTGGAATTTTTAAGTGCATAACTTCAGAGCCCTGAATTATGTTTATTTAGAAACATAGGCGCAATTTCAACATTTTACTTGGGGGGGCTGAATAAATTTAGTCCCACAAACCCGTGTGGGGCTTTGCCCCCCACATTTCCCAGACAACTATCATATTTCCAAACTATAGGTACATATAATCTTATAAAGCTAGATTAATTTAATCACTTCATTTCATTATTTAATTACCTACCTAACTAATATTAATCATTATTTATTTAATTTACGAACATTTTAATATTTTATTAGGATAATAACAATTGTATTGTCACTAAAAACAATATAAACATGATATAATAATAAAATATATTTATTTATCACCTTTTAACAATTTTTAACATTTTTTATTTTAAGGTTAATCTATGATTATACTTAGCAAAGTCATTTAATACATCATCAATATTTAAAACATTAGAAATTTCTCTCTCAATATGAAGAGTAGACAAATTGGTGAACCTTTCTTGGATCATTGAGCTTCGAAGCCAGTTTTTAATTCTCCTCATGGCAGAGAAAGATCGCTCACAAGTGGCAGAACTGACTGGGATAGTCAATGCTACTTTTAGTAATTTATACAAATTAGGATACACTTCAGCATCAACAATCTTTTTCATTTCTTCAATACTTATGTCATTGTGTCCATTCATTCGAATCCCACAATTTTTAGCAACCATCATTTCTGATTTAAGTGTTATTTTATCGATGTTAACTAATTCCTAGAAAAAAGTTTTTGTTTAGTAAATTACTAAATTTAATAAATCTATCACTTACTTCATAGTGTTCAATAAAAAAAGAACTTTCAAAAAAATCTAGTTTAAAAAAGCTATCAATGGCTCTTGCCATCTTTAAACTTTCAGAAGAAAAACGTTTCTTTATGTTAACAACTAAAGTATCTAAAACATGGAAATACTTCATTCGCCATAATTCTTCTGATTTTTCATTAAAATTACCATTTGGAAATGATTCCTGCTCTGAACTCGTTGTGGCTGTCACAACATAGTTTTTCAAATAAGTAGGTTCTCTTTTTAATCTTTTTGATTCTGAAGTAGTAAAATCTATAATTTAAAAAATGTTTTGTTATTAATTTGTTAAGAAGCATTTACTATGTATTATACATAGTTATAGAGTATAAACTATAAATATAACCTTTTATTTGAGAATCTACGATTTTGTCAACTACTACATCATTGGCTTTAAAAAAATCATTTATGTTTGTCCATAAATTTTTCCAAGATTCATTTGAACGGTTACTCTCAAATGTATTAATAACACTTTCAATTAAACTTGCAGATTTTCCCAATGTAACTGATTTTTGTTGTAATTTAAGACTAAGTAAATTTATTATTTGCAAAACTTCTTCCAAAATAAAAAGGTGTACAATAAATTTTGTTGATTTTATTATACTTAATATTCCTAAAATGTAAAAATAAATTGCTTACTTAAAGAACATACTTAATAATAAACTACACATATAATATTCAACAGCTTAAGACATAACTCGAACAATGTTTTACCTATAGCTTGTGAAACATCTCTATTCAAAGAGTCCTCTACCTCTTCACTTAATACACATATAATTGCTTTATAGTTTGATTTTACTGCTCTACAATTACGAATTCTACAGCCCCATCTAGTGTCACTCAATCTCGTTAGGTAGGTGTTCTTTATTTCCAATTTATTTTGCATCTCAAGATATTTAACATTATTAGTAGGATGAGAAAAAAAAACATACAAAGACTCTAGGCAGTGAAATACTATCCTGGTATCCTAGTAAATATATATATTAATCATATTAGAATTATGAAATACTTTATAAGATATCGAATAATAGGTAAATAAATTAACAACTAAATTGAAATTCAATACATATGTAATAAATATATATATTGTGTATAGGTTATCTTATAAATAATTAGTTAAATACATTACTACCTTTACAATTTTGCACATATCCAAAACAATTAAATTCATCCGATGAGCCATACAATGTATGTAAATTGCCTTAGGATGTTTACTTTTTAATTTTTGTTGGACTCCATTAAATCGACCTGACATAACAGACGCTCCATCATATGACTGGGCTATAATAGGTTCAAAAATATTATTTTTTTGAAAAAAGTCAATAATGGTAGTAAAGAGTGCATCAGCATCTTGTTTTAAGGAAACATCCATGAATCCTAAAAATCGTTCAACCACATTTAACCCATTAGTGTACCTTACACACAGTGATAGTTGCTCTTGTCTAAAACACCTAATATAAACATATTTATTAACAATATTGTATTAAGAAGATACAAATATTTTTACCTAGCCTCATCACACATTACACTGAAAAATCCACATTCTTTGATTTCTTTGAATATAATTTCATTTACTTTTTTGGAACATATGTCAATTAATTGATTTTGTATAGCCCAACTAGTATAATTTGTTGTATTTTGAAACTTTTCAGCAAATTCTTTGTTCATATTAGATATTAGAGCACAGGCTTCTTTAAAGTTACCTATAAAAGGTAAAAAGTATTTAAAATAGTAAATAATTATTTAGCAACCTATTATGAAATGTTTACCTTTATTTAAACTTTGTTTGTCTTCTCTATGGGCACGAAATGATATTCCTTGACGCCCTAAGAATAATGTTACTTCAATAAGTTTTTTTATGTAATCTCTATTAGCATTAACTTGAGCTTTTTTTCCAGATTGTATTTGTGTATTAATTGAACCATTTCTTTCAGATTCTTTCCGACTAGACCATCTTGACATGGCATTAATGTGATTCGAACAGCAGGCATGTGATTGTAATTTTGTTTTTTTAGCTTTAGCATCTTTGGATCCACTTAACTATGTAATAAAAAAATAAATAATACATAAAAATATGGTTTCAAAAAAAATTATCAACTTGCTTTTTTCCAATTATTAAAGCCTTTGGTGATAAATGTATCTTCAGAATAACTGGAAGCGCTAAACATTCTGCATGCAAAGCAAAAAATAGCATCTAATTTAACACTGTATTCGAGCCATTCATAATCTTTATAGTATGATGCATTAAAACTTCTTTTTTGGGAACCAAAAATTGTTTTTGGATAATCCTAAGTATTAGTGTAAAATAGCAAAAAAATTAATAAAAATATAGGAACTTAAAAGAACAAATATCTAGACTTTGCTTTTAATTCTGAAAAAATTGGTTTTAACTTAGGTTAGTTAATACTTGCATTACAGTATTTTTATTGTTAATAATATATACCAACAATGTCATTATTTTTATTAAGTGCAATATAGTTTTTAGTTAACTATTTGGTCAATTATACTATAATAGTGTTTTTTTTAACTCACTAATTAAATTGATCAAAACTAAAATGGATATAACTATTGGATATACATATTATTAATAATATAATTCACTAAAAAATTTTGAAAATATTCCAAAAGTTGCAAGCATGGTCAAACTTTAATTGTGCGTGTTAAATAAGGAAGCATTAGGTACATTATAATCTTATGTTCAATTGACAATTATCCGTGATTCAAAAGTAATTAATCAATCAAAATAATGAAAGTAAATGTCATTGAATTTACTAAATATAACAATAATTATTAAAAGTTATATCCTTACCTTTAATATTGGACGCACCGGACCGGTGTCCCAGTTACCTAGATCTAGAATTACACTAGTAACAGTGAAAAATTTAGAATTGGCAGTATTATCTGGGCTTGAAATTAGTTGTCCAAGTACTTGTTGGTTTCTATGAACAGTAACTTGAGTATTTACAGGCGGTGAATGACCATGATTTATTGAACTTAATATTATATTGTCATGTTTCGTCTGATTATCAAAATGTGTGTGAGAACTTTTTTTAATATTAAAAATGTCAAAAACCTTTTTCTTTTCCATTGATCTAAAAATAATAATATAAGTATTCAATATTAAATTAATTATTAATTATTATGGGACAGTTAATGTTACTGAAATTTATAAATATTAATTAATTAATTGGCCATTTTCAAATTACCTGAATGACTTGGGAATATAGAATTATAAGTGCTGACTGCTGAGCAGAAGATTGGGGTTAGGTGAAAACGTGATTACGTGAACTAATATTCAAAAATTTTAATAATTGTTATAAACGTAACAAAAAAAATCATATAATAGAATGTAATAATAAAAAAAGTACAGTGCGCACCATAGAACAATAAAAAAGTAACACTGGATCAGTAATCAAAGAACACACAACTACAGTCTAAAGTAAACATTTCTTTGAAGTTTACGGAACTGGTGACACAATAAATTGGCAATCCACGACACACCGATACCACATTATTCTGTGCCGATACCGTCGACCACGACTGACACTAATATTGCATAATATTATTATCATTGATTATAAAATAGACTATTCTATAATCAATGGTATTAAATATGTTCTGTGATAATAGTATTATTATTGATTTCAGTAGTTATTAGCTAAGCTACCCATTAGACAGAGTGTCGCTCTCTAATTGGTTATTTTTAACCTGTTTGCATATTTAAATATACATAGGTATTTTGATAAATTTAATTTTATATTTGCATTCAAAAATAATATTCTATTTTGTATTGGAATTGATATTCGTAAAAATATTTAATATTAATAAACATTAAACATTGTACACGTACATAAACATTAGACATGTTATCAAGTCTATTCACATAAATAGATTTTTAGTCCCGCCGCAGATGGTAGGAATATCCCGCGCAAGCAGTTGAAAGAGACATGTCTCATGAATTTTATCATGAAATATAAATTTTATATTTATAGATTGATAAAAATTATAAGAACGGTCGTTTTCCTGTATATATATATATATATATATCTCGAGACCTTCGCTGTGCTACGACGCCCGGCCGCCGTAAAGCACAGAAATCACTCTAGCGAGAACAATCGATAATATTAAAGCACGATTATTGATAGATCTATCTATAATCGTGTACAACTTTACCTTATGGTGTACGTATAAATGTATAATAGTCGGTATTATTTTGATTTACGAAATACGCTACGTATGATAACATGATATAAAACTTAAAAAATAAAAATAATAATTTATTTTATTAAATCTAAATTTTTTTTCAACCTATAGAAAAATATAAAAAGTACTTGTATCATAATAATTATAAAACGTTTTGGGGGGGCTATAGTTACGTTGGGGGGGCCTAAGCCCCCCCTAGCCCCCCCCAAATTGCGCTTATGTTTAGAAAACACTAATTGTAAATTGTAGTTAGAACTATTATGTGAAAATGCTATAGTAAATACTCAATTGACCCGTACCTTATCGGCTTTTGTCTATGGTAATATACATTTACAATAAAAATGATTTTCTCTTAGCAAAATTGGGTATAATATATTTTGACCAGACCTAAGTAGCTGTTCAAAAAATGGTTAACATGTTAGTTCATAATTTTGATTCAACTTGCATCTCTTTGCTTGATTTTATATAAAAATAATATATAATAATAATTAAGTTGATAGTTACTTCCATTGCCCTTATCCAACTCACATGAATAAATCTAATCAAATATGTTTGCATTTACTGTTTGGTACAGTAATTACAGTCAATTTATACAAATTTATTTATTTATGTTTATTGTGGAGCACTCAAATTTTCTTACGGTGAGTAAAAATAATGTTCATTACATCAACTGAGCTTTACAAAGAATTTTATTAATTTAGGCACATTCATCATTTTTAAAACACTGTTTTATTTATACTTTCTATTTGAACATTTCTTTGCATTTTATTTTATTATTATCATAAAAATATAAAGTTGATCTTTTTCAACTATAATAATGTTTAAACAAAATTTTTTGCAGGAATTGTGTTCACTAACTTATTGCAGTATTAGTGTCTTAAAGTTTAGTCGTAGAAATTTTCATTTCACAATTATCCACCCATGTAGAATATAAACCATTTTTGATAGTGGTGAAATACATTGGCTATGATGTGTAAGACCTTTAGGTATTTAGTATTTATAAGTAAGTTTTCAATATTCAATATTAACTTCTAGACATAACCCATATTCTTGAAATCGAGACGTTAAACCTAACCTGTATGCTACTTTCGACGATGTCTTGGCCGAATAAATAACTAAATAGCTTTTGTTTCCGAACCGACTGACCAGAATTATTCTATACGTCACTGTTGTAATTTCTCATAGATTTTCTACTAATCGGTGTAATGTATCGTTAACGTCGTACAATGATGCTTGTATTATTCTCATTTTATCCTCTACAGTCTACGGAATTGATGTTCTTTTGTTTACTTTGTTTTATTTCTGTGATTTTCTTGATAATGAGGTCAAAGTCTATGTTCGACAAAGAACAATATAGTACGTTGGCCAGACGACTAACAGCTTTCTCGATTCCGCGACGGTATCTCTCATTTGTTGCTTCCCCTATCGAAGCTAGAATATTATTATGATTATTTTCTATTTCGTATAGGTACGGAAGGGTTGCCTGTAAAAGTTGCTGACATCCTTGTGGGATGCTAGTGTTACCATGATTAATGATTAATTGTGAGCAAATATTTGTTGTAGAATCATATAATTCTTTTAAAACTACGTATTTAGAATTATAAGTTGCTATATCCGTATATGCTATTAAATCCCAGTCGGTGTGTGAAATTTTCGCTTTATTTTGAAACTCGTAGTAGATTCCATTATGTAGAGTGAAATTTGTGACGTTGAATGTTGGAGTTTGAAGTTCTGATGTTGTAAAGATGGCTGATGCTCTGTAAGTTAGAAATTATGACGTTTTAATAAGTTCCTATGTACCGTTTTTCTTTTCCCTTTGTGCATTGGTACTATATTTACATTATTAGGTGCTATTTCTAAAATTTCGAAAGGTCCTGTCCATTTAGGAGTTAATTTATTACGAGATGCTTTGTTTTCTAAATATACTTTGTCTCCTACTTCTAACGGAACAGAATGAACCTTTTCATCATAACGCTTTTTGGCTTTTTCTTTATTATTAATTAATCGATGCTTTGCTATCTCTTTCGTTTCTTGTATTTTTCTTTTCAATTCAAACTGATAATCATCATAGTTATATTGAGGTTCTGTAGGTTTCGATAGTGTCGATGGAATTGTGACTTGTCTTCCAAAAACAAGCTCGAATGGTTGATAACCCGTTGATGTATGTTTGCTGGAATTGTAGGCGAACATTGCGAAGGGAATATAATCATCCCAATTTAGCTGATCTTTCACCGCAAAACTACGTAGGTACTCTCCTAAGGTACGATGAGATCTCTCAAGGCTTCCGTTGCTTTGAGGATGATATGGGGACGTAGAAGACTTTTTGGTTTTTAGTAACGACACACTTCATTGAATACTTTACTTAAAAATTCAGTTCCACAGTCAGTGACGATGCTATTAGGCATTCCGTATTGACATATAAAGTTTGTGACGAAAATGTGAGCTACTGTATTAGCTTCGTGATTTTCTGATGGAATTGCACATGAGTATTTTGTTAGATCGTTCTGTAGAGTTATTATGTAGCAATTATTTTTATTAGAACGAGGTAAAGGACCTACTATATCCATAAAAAAATTTTCGAAAGCGTACGACGACGTAGTTGTTATGATCATAGGTTCCTTAATGTTTCGAAGAGTTGTTTTACTTAATTGGCATGCTGGACATTTCTTGATGTAATCTTTGATTTGGTTTTTCATACCTTTCCATAAATATCAAGTTTTAATACGACTATATGTTCTTTCTATTCCATGTTGTCCCGCTAACGGTGTATCATGGTTTTCTGCTATAATTTTCTGTTTCTCTTCATCCTTTAGGTTATCTCTACTGAATGCTAATATTTTTATAGATGAATTTCTGAAGATATATCGTAATATGGTTCTGACCTGATCCCAGTCAAGTTGGTCTAATCCACATCCAATTTTGGGTATTGCAATTTCAGTTAAATGATTTTCTTCTGCTAATTCTTTTAGTTTTACTAATGTTTTGAATAGATTTTCGTATGTGGGTTTTTGCCAGTGATTTTCTTTAGTTATCAAATAAAAAATATATCTGTTCCCTTGCTTGTGGTGTACAATTTAGAAACAGAAAAGGATATTTTTCTTTCAATGTGCAAGCAGTGTGTAACAGCAAAATGGAGATAATGAATATAGTAGGTAGGCAACAGTCCAATTGTATCATTGATAAGTATTATTTTTAGGATGCATGAGATTTTTAATTTTGGAGTATTAACTGAAATTAATTTAATGATTTTAATGTTTATTAATTATTTAGATGGCCTGGATCAGTACACGACAGTATCGTGTTCGATAACAGTTTATTGCGTGCACAGTTCGAAAATAATGAATTTGAAGGATGTTTTCTACTCGGAGATGGAGGTTATCCTTGTAGAAGTTATTTAATGACTCCATTATTAAATCCTACTTCTAATGCTGAAAAAAAATATCAGGTATAACTTTAATGTTGCTGGTTAAACATTAAAATTCTAAGTTAATTATAAATATTTAAATGCTTTTTCATAGAAATCCCTAATTAGTACTAGGAATGTCATTGAGCGTGTATTTGGTGTCTTAAAGCGACGTTTCCCTGTATTGTCAGTTGGTATCCGCACTCAGCCAAAAACAGCATTAACCACTATAGTTGCTACAGCTGTTTTATATAATATTCTGCTTAACCAACATAATGAAATGCCACAAAATGAGCATCAATATGAAAATGATATTTTAGAAGAAATACCAGCTGTACCTGTAAATGAAGTTGGGAACCATGTAAGAATTAATTTAATTGAAACATATTTTGCCCAACAAGCTTATGATTTGTAAAACCCAATGTATATATTGTAAATATTCAATAAATGCCGGCTTTGTAACAAAAGTATTTATTATATTATTATCATGTGTAAATAATCAATAAAATATAGTTGTTATTAAATAGATTTTATTGTTGTAGTTCTATAAGCATCCTTACTTTTTATAATAAAAACTAATCATAAACTTTTCATATTAAAACACATAACTAATTATCACAAAACACAATTATATTTTAAAAATTATGTATAAAAAAATTACATGTCTTGTTTTTTTTTTGTTTTAATTCATATTCTAAAATTTCTTCCTTAAGTTTATTTTGTTTTTTTTTGAGAAATATAATGTTCTTTGTCAGCCTCTAGTTTTTCTGTCATTATAATTTTTTCCATTTCAGCTACT
Source organism: Therioaphis trifolii (assembly GCA_027580255.1). NCBI lineage: Eukaryota > Metazoa > Arthropoda > Insecta > Hemiptera > Aphididae > Therioaphis > Therioaphis trifolii. The sequence continues at coordinate 18,402 of JALBXZ010000168.1, forward strand.
TCTAACTGAATTTTAGCTCTTTTTATCTTCAAATCATTGTAGTTGTCAATAAATTTTTCTTTGCCCCTATATGTCCCTAATCTCTGCTTTGTTAAATTTCCAATGCTATCATATAATTTTGTACCAGTTGAGCGTTTACTTGTAGTTACATTTTTGTTAAGTAACTTTTCTGGAGATTTAACTGGTGTATCAATTTTTTTTTTTTTTTTTGTTTGTTTGTCGATTAGTCTCTTTTTCTATTTTGTTTAACAGAATCTTCATTGATAACACCTAGGTCCATGTCAGATTCTACATCACTACTATTGGCATAGCTGTGTGATATCCATTCAGGGCCCACTGTATAATCTAAATATAAATAAGTATAACTTTAAAGATGCCTAAACCATACAAATATTTTTAGTTTAAGGAATTGTATAACTTACATATTGGACTATCACAATCATCTCTTTGAATTTCAGATATATCAAATGTCTCTACATTATCTGTAGGTAATAGTGTCCCTGAAAAATCTCCATCACAATCATAGGCATTTTCTATAGATTGAAATCGACTACCCATCATACCCATAACCTTGTTACTTATTGAAGTTGATTGATATTCCACTTGACCACCTCCTGTCTTGAAGATTTGACTCTGTACAATTAACAGAAATAAAATTATTGAATTAATACTAAGTACTGATGATTACATATCATAATATACATATAAAGAACAACAGAATAGCAATACTGTATCCCCCTATTGATTTATAAAGTTTTACTATCAATACACAATATCATATAAAATATAATATAAATAAAATATACACAATATAATATAAAATATAAATATTCAGCATTAATACATACATTATACTCGTTCAATAATATACAATATTTTTTTTTAATTAAAGATCGAACCTTTTTCTATACAATATAAAGTTTTCATACACAAAAATAATGTTAAAAGTCATACAACATTTCCTCTTTTTTTATCTAACATACACAGCATAATATATATATAGCATACACATATTGCCTTATTACGGCATTAGTTTATAACAATTTTTTTTTAAACCAAAAAAAAAAAATATTTTTTACACATAGATAAATAATCTGTATTATAAGTACGCTTACGTACATAACCCCCTTCCTTTTTGAAGTGGCAGTCATCCTTAAGTCGTAATAACAATTTAAATTAAAGTAACGTATGTAGTAGAAATAGTTAAGAACGGACAATTAACTAACGAGTATAAACACGTAAGCCAGTTAAAAAAATATAATGAACGATTAATACAATATTAAATTTAAAATCATATTTTATTCAAAGATAAATACCACTAAATTAAATTAAATTAAATTGAAAAAAAAAATTGTATATCTTAATGTTGTTTATTAGTTTACCACATTCTCCACAATATTATTTACCCATAATAATATTGCAGCTGAGAGTGATACGTCTATATTTATAAAATAACTTAGACTAAAACAAACTGAGTCGAGATTATATGTGTGTAAGCATACATCGCAATATCCGAGTTTCCTCGTAAATTTATCGCTGGGAAATAAGTTGATGACAAAGATGTCATTTTACCGGACAAGCTTACAGTAATTGATTCGTTCATATCACCGTTTTTTAAGATTTAATAGTTCTAATATGTAGAATAATCGTTAACTGTCCGTCAGAGTTCTTAATAGGATTATTGTTCTCATCAACTAAATCAATTTTTATTTTTTTAATAACTGCTGTCTTGAGTTTATAATATATTAAATTATTCGGTGATTCGACTATATCTTTTCCTCGAGTCGGCTGAGAAAAAAATTCATAAATCGAATGCGATTACTGTCCGTTGTCTAATGCTCCTTTAGCTATATTACACATGACTTTTATAGAACCACTTCCTTGTATCTTGTATTCTAATTTTTATGATTCATAATATTAATTTAAATTTTCTTGATTGAAACCATGATATTTTTTTTTCAAACCCTAACACATTCGCCAAACTGTTTTCAACATTAAAATCTATATTAAAGTGAGATGCAACTCTACATTTATCATTCAAAATAGTTAGACGAAAATATGCTTTCATACCATTAGCTTTTCCATAATTTACATCTACATTAGTTATATAGTTTTCTATATCTGAAATCGTGTAATAACCTTCAGCGATTTTAACATCTAAATTAGCATCGAATATTTTCATACTATTATATGTTCCATCGATAAGAATTTTATCAGATGATGTTCTTAAACATACAAGAGCGATCTCAGAACTTCCATGTACATTTATTACAGGAGAAAAAGTCGTTGTTAGTGAACCGTTTTTACCTGACATCCTCACAATAATTGGTTCATCCATTGTGCACAAATATATGTATTATATTTTTGATAATTTGTATAGTTTTATTGTACAAGATATTTTGACCTTTAAAACAATTTTGTATTTCAATCGGAGGAGCAAGATCACCAAACGGATCAAAATAAATAATTTTATCTTTAAACCGATAATAACTAACCCAGTGAGTACCGTCGCCAGAAGAGGAGTCTAGATTAATTATTGCACACTCGATTTTATACAGTTTTTTAGGTAAGTTGTCTCGTGAAAAGACACCACGAAAATGTTTTATTTTCAACTTGTTAACATATTTTATAATATCTTCACTGGTAAGAGCTCCGTCGGGTAACGCTAATTTTTCCTCGTTTTTTTTTTTTTTACACCTAAGCCTTTCGGATTCAAATACAAACCTGCTCCGTTAGAATTGTTTAAATATAAACTATTACCCTTCTTACGATTTTTAATAGCATTATATACACTTGAAGCACCAGAAGCTAAACTTCCTAGAGCCGATAACCCTGCTAATATTGACGCTAACGGTAATGCACCTCCCAACTGGTTCGGTGTTAAAATTGTTCTCTTACCATTTTTCTTCGTTTTTTTATTTTTTTTCTTCGCCGCCAGCAACATTTTTTCATTAACACGTTTATAACCCATACCGATTTTTCTTTTAGCTTTCATAGCGTTTACCACCGCATATGCAACAAGTTTTTCTTTTTTAGAACTATCACCTGCTTTAACTCTTTCCCAAGCTTGTTCTTCTAATAACTTATCGGCTTTATGTCTAATATCTAAATTATTACTGTTTTCGTAAGCAATGTCGTGTGTTCTACAAGCATAATCTAAGGGGTTGATTCCTTTATCTCCACGAGCTAATCATTTGAAAACATTTATTTATACTCTTTATTTATACTCCAAAACACCAAATCAAGAAAAATATGTGTTATTGAAAAATTTGATAGATAGTATTAAAGAAATTAATTTTTACTCATTTACAAATGCGGATCAAGTTATAAAACCTAGATTAGTTAAACAAAATTCAATTTTTATATTCGATGATGTAATTTGTGATAATCAAACACCTATTCGTGATTACTTCAGTATGGGAAGACATTCTGGTGCAAATTCTATTTTTTACTTGGCACAGACATATTCGAAAATACCGAAACAGTTAGTAAGAGACAACACAAATTTTTTAATAGTATTCAAGCAAGATGATAAAAATCTACGACATTTATTCGACGATCATTGTTCCTCAGATATAGATTTTATAGAGTTTCGTAAAATGTGTCATCTATGTTGGAACCGTGAAGATTACGGATTTATAGTAATTGATAAAACTCGTGAAATGGATCAAGGAAGATACAGATGTGGTTTCCATACATTTATAAAAATTAATTAAAATTTATGTTTAAATATGAAAGTATTTTTGGTTTGACTACATTTGACTGACTGTGTACAAACATTCAACATTAAATTATTTCTACTTAAAATGAGTGAAAAAAAAGTTTTATTGAATAATTTAATATCCTGTCAGAAAAACATAAAACGTAAAGTTTTAGACATGAAAAGAGGTGTTATAGATTCTAATAATTATTTTCGCGAAACATTTAAACCAATAACTGACCCCCTTAATACAATTATAGAAAAAACAAATATGAACAACGAACCAGAATTTCAAAATATTAATATTGATGGATATAGTAATGAAGAAGATGATGTATCATCAGACTTTGAACACTTTTTAAATGCTTCTCCTCAAAGTAGAACTTATGACAAATCGTTTGGGTTACATTATGATGAAAAAGATGAACAACTTAAAATATCAAATTATCCTGTAACCATCAGTAACAATAATTTAAAGGTTTTGGATAAGAGCTATCCGTGGACTCGTGGTCTTTGGTCTTTATTGTGTGAAAAAAATCCGTCAAATTATAAATATGATGATTACGAAGCATATTATGACATTTTAAAATCTACAAAAGTTCACCTCAAGTCCGATGGTAAACCTAAAGCTAATAGTGCTAATAAATGGATTTCTATTGTTAAGCCTCTATACGAACGTATCAGAAAAGAATTAAATTATTTAAATAGCAAAAATATAATGTCGAATATGGAAGAGTCTGATAATATAAATGAAATAAAAAAACGAAGTAAACCTTTAATCAGTCCAACACTTCAAAACAAACAATTTAAGTACTCAAAGTCTAACGATAAATTAAACGTTAGTAAATATCTTGACGACTTATCACTAGAAAATAGTTCATTACATTCTATAGAAGAATTACGAAATAGCTCGGACTTAATAGATTTCGGGAAAACGTTACGATCTGATCAAATAGGTTCGAGTCTATATAAAGACGTAATACCTAACACACAGCTAGTTTATTATGACGATCCGAATGAATTAGTTACGAGATTAAACCTTTTAATATCTTCTCAAAATGCTGGCAATACAGGTGTTAATAATGAAATTATATCTATTCTAGAAGAATTACGTGAGAGGAAACTTATAGTGTAAAAAAAAAAAAAATCTTGTCAATAATAATACAGATAATTTGAATTGTATATTGTTTATTTATTTACAATTTTTAAAACATTCATATTATATTCATTGAAAATGACAACATTAGAAAAAATAGCAGAGGAGCTACATAAACCAGCTAGAAAAACTTTTCCTAGACGTAAATAATTTCTCTATTCAAGGATGATCTCTGGCAGGCAGACCTCATCGATATTCAATCGTATTCAAAAAATAATAAAGGTTTTAAATTTATTTTAATAGTTATAGACACATATACTAAGTATGTATGGGTGCATGCCTTAAAAAATAAATCTGCAAAACAAGTTACACTAGGCATGTTAAATATATTAAAAATAAATCGTCCGAAATTTTTACAAACAGATAGCGGTACAGAGTTTTATAACAAACAATTTCAAGAACTTATGAAGAAATATAATATTAAACATTATTCTACATACAGTGGCATAAAAGCAGCAATGGTCGAACGTGTAATACGCACAATTAAAAATAAAATTTAAAAAAAGATTACAGCAACTGGTTCATATAATTGGTATAATTCAACATCTGATTTAATACATAATTATAATAATACTAAACATTCAACTATTAAATATACTCCGCACGAAGCTCGAACAAAGTCTATACGATTAAAATTAAAATTAATGAAAACAAAAAAAATATATAAACCTAAATTTAAAATTAATGATATCGTTCGAATTTCAAAAAACAAATATGTATTCGATAAAGGTTATAAGCCGCAGTGGTCAACAGAACTATTTACAATTTCAAAAGTTTTTCAATCAGATCCAGTAACATACAACATAAAATATAGTCAGAACTCAGAATAATATAGTTTTAGGTCGATTTTATAATCAAGAACTTTTAAAAACTGATTTTCCTAACACCTATCTTGTTGAACGTATTATAAAAAGAGATAAAAATAAAATTTTAGTGAAATGGTTAGGATTTGATTCCAGTCATAATTCATGGATTTCATCAAACGATATTCAAAAGTAATTTTATAAATTATTATAAAATAGTAGGATGAATATGAGACTTCTAGACAATAGGAAATTCCATGTCACCTTGTTATATATTTTTTTTTTTAAATAAAACATTTATTATCATTATTTTGAATATTTATCACAGCTTTTTTTTATTTTTAATATATGTAGGTAAATCTATATATATATATATGTAGACCCTCTAAGAAGGTTTATATAATTTATTCTTAATTGTAATCCATCTATTGATACAAGTGACCATCCAGAACCTTTAGCAATATATTCAGATTCTTCTTCTAAAATTTTGCTAAACATGTTATCTAATAAACTCATAAAATTAGATGAATTACAAGCAAGTATATTTTTAGTTTTAAAAGCTACATTCTGTGTTTCATTTGATAGCACATGTTCGTATACACTATCAACATGAAGATTAAATTTAATTGATGTTTGTATACATGAATGTTTTAATTTAGAAATTATTTTATCAGAAATAGAATTGAAAAATAATGGATAATGTATAAATTTGGATGTATTTTTTATAAAAAATGTTTTTGAAGATTTTTAAAACGTTCTATTTCTACAAGACCATCTCCAATTGTGCTCATACGGATACTTTTTGAAATCGTTTATCGTTTCATGTTCACAAAAAAATAAATATATTAATACGTTGTGTTATAATTATCAGATATTTTTTTATGATTACTATTTTTATGTTGATGTCTTACAGTAAATTTTACTTATTATATAGTATAATGTATTTCTATGAATTACTTTTTCGCTTTAATTAACAAAATCAGAAAAAATTAAACTATAATTAGAAAAAAAAATGTACAGTAAAATAACATAAAACAACTGCCTTATAAAAATATGTGTACGATGTAATGTATTTATATAAAGACTTACATTTATTATTGGTGAGAAAAATTTTAATATTTTCTAACAGCAACAATTGAGAAAACGTAGAGTATTTCCCAACTATGAAACCGTTTTGTAATAAATAATGTTGAATAAATAATTACTCGATCAATCTAATTGATTAAACAGAAAGAAAAATGAAACGATGATTAGAAAAATGAACAGTAAACCTAGATAATACTTTTAAAAATTAAAAAAAAAAAATGTACATTAAAATAACATAAAACAACTGTCTTATAAAAATATGTGTACGATGTAATGTATTTATATAAAGACTTACATTTATTATTGGTGAGAAAAATTTTAATATTTTCTAACAGCAACAATTGAGAAAACGTAGAGTATTTCCCAACTATGAAACCGTTTTATAATAAATAATGTTGAATAAATAATTACTCGGTCGATCTAATTGATTAAACAGAAAAAAAAATGAAACGATGATTAGAAAAATGAACAGTAAAACTAGGTAATACTTTAAAAAAAAAAAATAATTTATATGTATGGTACAATTTATTTTTATAGTAATACTCACATTATTGACGATGATATACCAATCGATTTTTATTCTTCAACAAAAAAAAATCTATTCATACGTTGTAAATATAGTTTGATAATCTTTGGATAAGATAAACAGTTAGAAGTTGTTGCTGTTACACTATTAAGAGTTGTTTTAAATTCAACAGAAGAGATAGTAGTTTTTATCAAGGATAACTAAATATCAACGAGATTGTAGTTTTCGGGAAAGGAATACTACTTGTTAAAGTATTATGAGTTCGCCATATAATGTAATATATTCGCTTGTGTAAAACATTAATACCTATAAAGTAGTTTTTGCGAGGACAACTAAATATCAACGAGATTATAGTTTTCGGGAAAGGAATACTACTTATCAGAGTATAAAGAGTTCACCATATAATGTAATATATTCGCTTGTGTGAAACATTAATACTTACGTAACATGGTTTTTAATGACTCCAATAATCGTGTACCGTATTCTAAGAAAAAAAAATAAAAATTCTGAACACGTTATACGTAATAACAATTTTATACACTTTACACTTGAGTATTTACCAAAACTAGTTTTTACAAAAGAGTTCACCGATCATGGTTCGTATGTAAGTAGTAGTACTAGTTTCTACCATAAATAACGTAAACATTTTGTATGATATCACCAGTGAACAGTGGAACGTTTAAAGTGAATATTAAATTTTTTTCGAGTAATGTCAATATACCTACAATGTCACAATTTGAATATTCTGCTCTGACTGAGAATTCATCTGACAACGTCAGTGATGTAAGTAAAATTACAATTTATATCAGCTAAAATATTATTTTGAAGACATATTTTTTTTTGTTTTTATAATTTTAAGTTTGGATTTGTCATGTGTTTTAAAAATAATGTATTTGTATTACAGAAAAGTATATTTTAATAATTTTTTCTATATTTCTTATTTCAAAAGTACTTTTTAAAGTCAGAAATTCATATACTTAAACTATATAAAAAATATTAGAAGTGAAACTATATAAAATTAACTAACTTAAATAACTGCAATATAGTAGTATAATAGAAGTTAAAATATTACATACAATATCTTTGATAATTATTATAATATGCAAGTGGATTAAATATTTCAAATTCATCTTGACCTAAATTAAGGTAAATGCACATTTACATAAACCAAAAAACGTAAATTCTCATTTAACTTCAAACTTTTAATAAAAATATATAAAATCTAACGAATTTATTTAAACAAAAAACCTTATATTAAAAATGTTTTCTTTGTACTCTAATATGTTATTATATTTATTTAATATAGTCCGATTTAAGTGTGAAATCGAATGGAAATACAGGAAAGGTCTTAGATAATCCATTAAAAAAACAAAAAACTGCAAAAATCAATATTAAGAGGAAAACGAACAATATAGGATTAAAACATTTAAAAAAAATGAAAACTGAACAAGTAATTTCAAAAAATTTTATAACATAAATTAATTGTTTAACCTTTAATTTACATTTTGTTTTATTAATCAGATCCATATAGCATCATATATAGCATCCTATAAAACAAAATTGAATTCACTTATAAGTTCAGGGAAATGCAGTTATTCAAACTCTCATACAAGTGATACTATTTCAATTAAACAAGGAGAGAAAACGTGTACGTTAAAATGTCCTACTATAGATGGGGATGACTATTGGGTCATCCAGCATTATAAAACAGAAGAAATAGTCAACGTTTCACCACAGGAAAGGTAATGTTAAACACGAGATCTTAAATAATTGAGCATTAACATTTTTTCAATTTTAGATGGAAACATGCTGAATGTTCAATAAAAATAACAACGTCTAAACTGAAAAATAAGGATAAGGATACCAACCATAAGCTAAATTCAGTTGTGGAGAACATTCTGGATCGGTTCATGACTGATCCACAACATAAAATGACAATTAATGAAAATTTATGAGAAAATTAAAAATTGAAAATCATTGAAAATATAAAAATGAATATAATTTTTAAAATATATCTGATTATATTAAAAATAAAATATGTATCATATTATTTTTTTAATTAAAAAAGAAAAAATACTGATTATTACAAAATGACTATCTAATGATATAACTATCAATATTATGATAAACTGTTTGAAAAAATGAAAATTGAAAATCGATGAAAATATATAATTAAAATATAATTTTTAAAATATATCTGATTATATTAAAAATAAAATATGTATCATATTATTTTTAATGAGAAAAAAATTAAAAAATACGGTATCTTAAATAAAAATTGTATTCATGAAATTAGTAAACATCTAATATTCGGTTAGACATGATCTACCTAATTTTAATTAGATAGTTGTGCAGTATATTAGACGCATACTAATTTCATGAATAAAATTTTTATTTAAGATATCATATTTTTAATTCTTTTCTGATTAGAAAGAAAAAAACTAATTACTTCAAAATGACTATCTAATGATATAACTATCAATATTATTATAAACTGTATGAAATAAAAATTACAACATATTTAAAAATCGATGAAAATATTTAATTTATAAAATTTATATCGGATACCTGTTTTAACATTTTAATTATTTTTCTATTGATATAAGTCTTGTAATATTAAATCAGATAATTTAACATATTGAAATTGTTGAATCTCGCTTATTAAGGGGGTTCCAGTCGGTTATTTTCTAAGGAGTAAAAATTAGGCAAATTAAGTGGCAAGTACAACTGGGCCATGTCAATGTGTGTGAGTGTAAATGAACATTAGTGTGTGTCAGCACATACCGCAGTGTTTGTCAACGCGACGCGACCCATGTCCACATTCTAAGAACCAAACAATAAAAATAATCTATGTTATTAATAGTGTAGATACTCTATCTCACACTTCTATTATAATATATTAATATTATTTAAAATACAATTATATAGTGAACCCAAACAAGATCAGTTACCTGCTTATTTTTATTACTACACAATTGTATAGTATTATAGTATGTCAACACAGGTACGTACAAATTTGCGATTAATATAATGATTTTTTTTTTATTATTTAAATTGTGGCGTTTATTGAAAATTTGCGATCTGTACATTATATACAATAAGTAAATATGATATAAGAATAATATAAAATGACTTTGAATGACATGAAGGAAGACTAGGAACTATTCAGTGTAGTTTTATTCGTATTTTTAAAAACATGCTACTTTGGATAGGCGCATTTTATATTATTATGGATAGATAATAGTAATAAAAGTAATAATAATAAATATTCATAAGTAGGTATACCTCATTTTTACGTAAATATTATATGAGAAAGAATAACTTATAGTAGTAGGTAATTATAAAAATGTAAAAAAAACTAATATATTAATAAATAATAAATAATAATACCATTTAGTGTTCTCTTATATTGTATACAATTAAATATATTCAATGCATAAACTGAAAAAAGTATAAAATAAAAAAATCAGTAGGTAATTATTCATTTGACTCATTCAGACCATCTCTTAATGGCAAATTTGAAATTTCTATCATACTGTAGATCAACCATTTCGGGTAACAAACAATTATTATAAAACTTAACTAAATGAGGCAACATTTTTGTTTCCCAAAAATTGTCATCTCTTTTTATTTTTTCATAAAGGATGCCTCGAGAAGTCCAAATACAAAAATAGCAAAACTTTTTTTTTGAGATGTGGAGTTGCCCCTGTACCTGGTAATAATAAGAATCCGATCGTTTAAGGGGACTGTAGCCTGGCATGTTTTCAGGAGTAATATTTAGGCAATTCATATGACATTTACATTTGGAGTATGAGTGTGTGTGAGTAGTAAATGAACATTAGTGTGTGTAATCCATTATCTCGTTTGTTGCGCCACTGTCCATCGATTAAATACGAATTCTGAGAACTTCAATAATAACCAAAATAAACATTTTACATTACAATTTATTTTTATATTATATTCATTTACTCATACTCATACTTTCTATCGTTACCATATTATCTGTTTTGATTATTTAATAATATTAATTAGTACTAGAAAAATTATTTATTAGTATTTATTATAAATACAAAAACCAATTAATAAATTATAAAAAGCACAGGACCGGAGATCGGAGTCAAATGATATACAGACGATCGATGTTTGATATTAGAGACTTTGTTTTTTATACAATATTATATTATTTTATCATTGTATTATATATCAGTAATAACACAATATAACAACTTACACTATTATATTCCGTATTTTTCGTAATGTTACCTTTTGATCAAATACCTAAGGCCGCAATCGGTGGCATTATTTACGTTATATTATATTTATCTACAAGATAAATTTGACTAATTACATTTTATAGATAGGATTTTTACTATGTAGGAAAGTTCAGTTTTACAATATTGTTTCGTACTTACATATTATATTCATAACAAAAAAAAATATAATACATCAGAAAAATATTATAATGAAGACTAACAAAAAAAATAATAGCAAAACTTAACTTTACTAATCTCGTAACCGGCGATTTCTATCAATTCTGGAATCTAATAGTTCAGGCAACATAGCTTCAAAATAAAATTTTTCCAAAGGTAATCTCATTTTAATATCAAAAAAGTTTTCATCTCTCAATATTTTTTGAAATAATATACCTGTAAATTTACAATTGCAAACAAATGAAGATACTGCATAATACAATGTAGTTATTTAAATTTAAATATTTGGTTAATTACCTTTAGGTGACCATATTATAAAATAACAAAATGATCTCTGAGTTATCTTCAATTGACCCATAACTTGAAAATAATATTTATCATTTTGTTTTAATTGCAGATTATTTTTATTGTCTAGTGTTGCGAATTTTAATTTCCCCATCTGTATTGCTTCTCTTGGAGTTAAGTCTTTTATTGTTGATGGACATTTTATTTCAATTATACCATTATCATCCAACAGCCCATCCGGGCTTGCTGCTAAGTAATGGAGGTTTTCGTCAATGAAAAGACCCGCTTCTTGAATTTTAAAACCCGTTAATTTTTTAAACTCGGCCTTCGCAAAGGGTTCAAACTCGATACCATATTTTGTATGTTCATTTCCACAAAACGTATCATACAAAATAGATTTTATAGTATTAGCTCTAGATGTTGTCGGTCGAAGTTTACAAATTTTGCCGAAGTTTGAAGCAGTCAAACGTATTCGTCTTTCTTTACGCCATAGTTCACATTCAGATTGAAGTTTAGTTGATTTTTCAATTAATTTTATTTCATCCTTATTTTTAATAATTTTATTTTTCATAAATTTCATTTTTTTTTCTTCATATTCGTTTTCATCCATATCCAATTCTTCACAAATATTTTCATCAAAATTTCCATAGTCATTATCTGGTAAAATGACTTTAGTACTATGCTTCCTTGGTTTAAATATAAGTCTTCTTTTTCTATTCCCCACTTTTAGTGTTTGTTTTTTACTAATAAAACGTTTGGTAAAATCACCTGGACTAATATCGGTCATTTTTTTATGTAATATTCCAATACTTTTTGGTCCTGCATTATAAGATAATACTGCAGCTGTACATCGTGCTTGATATGAACCTTTATAAGAAAAATTTATTCTTTTGCCTCCTACATACTTAGCGACAACACTATTGTACCCTTCAACTGAATTATTGTTCACATTGTAAATTAAACTAGAGGTATGATGTGCTAGTAAATTTCTCGCAGACAAAATATCTGACCACAGACCAGACTTTTCCATGCCTGGAACATGATTTATGTTATTGGTATCATCTTTTTTATTACAAAAATAGGTAGCACAGTTTTCATGATTTCCGAAAACGTGATATGGTCCATTCATGATATCATATTTTAATAAATTCACTTTTTCATTATGCGATCCAATCATTTCTTTTCGATATTCGATTGCCTTAGTAACTGCACAACGAAGTTTTTGTAGATTACTCCTCAAAAGATTTCGCTGGTCTCCGGGTACAATTTTCCCACTACTACTTTTTCTTCGTCCTGCAATATCACGCAATCTATTTATATAATTACGTAATATGTGGTTTCTACACTCAATTTTTTGAATTATTACATCCGGACCGTACGGTTTAGCGAGTTGCAATTTTTTACTGACACTGCTGTCTCCATCACCAATTAATTTATTATACACAATATTATGCATTGAAATGCTTTCCTTAAACCCTTCAACAATGATATCTGACTCCATGGAAGTAGAAGTACCGTTCCAATTTTTGTAGCATTTGTGTTCTCGAAGTATATTATTTGTACTTGAGGCTCGATCACAGATTACACAATACTTATTTCGGACACTCATAAATAAACATTTTTTTGTTCTATATCCTATAATTGATGCTACTCCCGATGAGGCATTATAGTTCGTTTTATATGACCTTTTTGACCAAGCACCATCAGCCACTACTGTCACTAATGCACGCTTTTGGTCATCCATTTCTCCATTTTCTATAGCAAGTTTTGCCTCTTCCATTCCAGCTAGTTTAATTTCATCTAATGTAGCGTCAAATAGATGATTATACACTTTTTCGTGGTATTTTTGGTATGAACTATTTGCATAACAAGGCATGTCTAGTACAGCCATAAATTCTTCTAATTGAGAATACCCCTGTCCCGTATTAATTGTTGCGGCTGTGATTGACATATTAATATTGAGAGCTTTCTTATCAGGATCTTCAGAGTATATATTATCAATAATTCCACATATAGAACACTTAAAAAAGAAATTGCTGATAAATCCATTTCTTTTTTCATTTACCAAAACCATGTTTTCTGAAAATACGCAATCAAACCCTTTGTGTTTGATACGTTGAATCGATTTCAAAAAGAATGCAATATCAACAATTCTTCTACCACTAACAAAATACCTAAAAACATTATACATATTGTGTTCATATTGTGACATATTAATAATATTTTTACTCTAATCTACTGAAAAATATTGAAAGAATAATATAAAGTAAAGAAGGTATTTTTCTATTCTGAACGAAGATCAGTTGAATAATTTTAACCGTCTTTGAATAACAAAAAAAGTCAAAACTGTTCAAAAATAGTACCACGTATAGATGATGCCAATATAAACATTTGGTGGAAGTTTCAAGTCTCTACGACTAATACTTTTTGAATTAGAACAAATATCAAAAATCGTTGAAGGCTAAATTGTTATTTTACGCAATTATGTAAAAATTTTAATTTCAAACACTCATAAAATTTTTGGTGTTGTTCCGGTAGACATTTTTTCACGGAATTGTAGGAAAACTTACGGAAAACTTTATACCAAATTTTCAATTCTTAACTTTGAATACTTAAAATTTTATGAATTTTCAACTACAAAATAACTTCAAATTTTCGCGATTTTTTACACATTTCGTAAAAATGTGAACTTTCTACGCTTATAAAAAAATTGTGACTAACGATTTTTGATTTTTTTTTTTATACCCATACGTACAACTTATGAGGAACCTTGTATTAAATTTTCAAGACTTTTTGGCCTGCCAAATTTTTTTTATCCACGTTTCAGAAAAAAAAACTAAGAAAAGTTGAAAATTTCAACTGTCTATAAAAAGCTCAAAAATAGTCAAAAGATTTCAAAAATTGTACCACGTACAGGTGTTTCCAATATAAATATTTGTTGAAAATACAGGTTTCTACTTCTTTTGGTTTTTGAGTAACGGCTAAATAAAAAAGTCGATTTTGTCGAAAACTGGTTTTGCACAAAAATTATCGTTTTTTCGTCATTTTTTGGGGGGATTTTCCCGCCACATTTGAAAGCTTTTGAGAATTTTCACTTTTGACCTCTCTAAAGTACCTCTGATATAAAATTTGCTACCGAAAACCACCCATGGAGTTTAAAATTGAAGCATTATTTCGACTAGTTATGGTGTATACACACAAAAACAAAAAAAAAAAACAAAACAAAAAACACACATCATAGTAAAATCAATACATTCTTCACTTCGTTCAGAATCTAAAAGTTGAAAATTTCAATTGTCTATATAAGCTCAAAAAAATCAACTAAAAATTTTAATCGTTTTGTACTTCACTCAAAATTGGTGAAATATAATTACAATTTTAATACCCCAACTTTTTATTTTATAAAAATAATCTACTATAAAAATAATATACATTGTGTCATAGTCATTGTGAGTTTCATCATTGTTTGATATCTCTGAAAATAACACAGTATTTTCTGCTGCCTGCAGATTAATGGAATCCGTGATTTCTAAATCAGTACTCTATAATAATTATATCTAGAATGTATTCATATTTTATGACACGTAAATTATGGATATATACTATTCTTATAGTCTATTAACTATTATAACGTATACTCATTAGCTACTATTTAGTATTTACGTATGACTAATAATTTTAATTACCTGATCGTTAATAACATCATGTATAAGATGTTCCGGTTTTTTTTACTTTTTTATAAAATTCATCAAATTATGTCTTGGTTTTTTCCGGGGTGCAGACACCTTCGGTCGAGCCTTTTTATTGACTCGCCAATCTTCCTTCATTTTAATGATGACAGGTATTTTATACAAATTAACTATTAGGTATAGCGGATCACAATTTACAAGACAAGAGTTCTCTAGACTTGACTTGAGAATCAACTAAAGTATATTTAATTATTTCCCAATGTCAGTGTTATCGTTTGTCAATTTTAATAATAATTCGAAAGTATTTTTGTTATCGATCGGTTGATGGATAACTATCGTGTCGGTGGGCTCCGCCGCGCTGTGCAATGATCGTTATCGCTGTTCCGAGAATACACTAAATTCTCATACGCGCATGCACATGTCGACATAAATTGTATGAATAATCGTATTCTCTTTCCAAACTAACGAAAACTGCTAATAAGCTGGAGTAAAATTCACCTAGTTCCTGTAGTCCAATTTTAATTTTGAAAACATATTTACAATTTTTGGCTTCTCTTCTATGTTTTGTAGGAAACCGATTTTCGATATAAATTTTAAGTTATTTAGTATGATACATTTAAAATGTACATATTGTTAAAAACCTAATATATTAATAAATTAATAAATGAATAAAAAAAAAAAAAATTGTTTCCTACAAAACATAGAAAAGAAGTCAAAGAATTCAGATTTGTTTTTAAAATTAAAATTGGACGACCAGAACTATGTGAATTTTACTCCAGCTTATTGGTCTAAAAGCGTTAAAATCGTTTGCAGCTCCAGTCCCCTAAGTTGTAATTTTCCATTTATAATTTCACAACTCTTTATTTTTTTGGTTGAAATAGCATATTCGGGTAATATATCTTTAGCGCTTATTGAACATTTGATTTCTACTAGAGAATCCTCACCTATTAGACCATCTGGAGAAGCAGCTAAAAATGGTAATTCATGATCAATAATTAATCCAGAAGACTCTATGGGTTTATTTAAAATGTCAGACAACGCATATTTCGCGTTTTCTTCATTTAGTATCCCATATTTAGCTGCGTCGTTACCACAAAAAGAACCGTATAATTTTTTTTTTCATTCATTTAAAAAAAAAAATATTGTAAAAAGGTAAAACAAGTAAGAAATAAGACAAATTATAATCAACAGTAAATAATTATGGTCTATGGATTATGACGGAATAAATGTCAATATGCAGTTTAGTGGTGAATATAAAAACATTATTATAATTCGAACTAATATTATTGTTTGATAATGATCTAAATTTACTTTTAGATAAATGGTCGGCATCCGGTCGACGCGCGACGATTCGGGTGAACGTCACGTAATTATTGCGTAATCGGCGTTCTCGCACTCGCAGGCACATGTCAGTACTTTAAATTGTGAAAAAGTATACGGTTACTTTTCGTGTAAAATCATACCTGGGCTGTGACAAAATTGTGATACTTAGGTTGGTGCGATTTTGATTCTGTAAAAATCCTAACAATTATTAACAAGTCCTCTAAAGAACGGTCGAAGAAATTTTTAGAAATATTAATTTCTTTAATGTATATGGTTGAATAAAAATTTTGTAAAAACTGAAATTTGTATAATATTATAATATTGTCAAAAGTTCAAATTTAAAAAAAAAAAGCTCCGACCATTCTCTAGAGGAGACGTTAAGAAATGTTATTATTTTTATAGCATTAAAATCGAACCATCTAAAGTCTCACAATCTTGTCACAGCGGAGGGTCTAAAAACGATTTTTTTTTGACCGACTGGAACCACCTTAAAGACATACCTTCTAAGTCTGAGTCGTAACCATAATTCTGTATAAATTGATATGTGAAAGCATTTGATTGACAACTAGCTGGAAGATTTGATATAGATTCTTTTAATGTTGAGTAGAATACATGGGCGTAGCGAGTATGGGGCAGGGGTGGGCAAGTGCCCCCCCTGCACTACAAACTAAATTGTATTTCTTATATCACACGTGTAAGTTTTACGTTAAAATTGAAATATTAAATATGATATAAGTACATGAAGTCTAAAAATAGTTTAGTGGGACCGAGTGATATCTACACGTGTAATCGTTTTATATTTTATCGATTAGTCTATCTAAAGATTATTTGAATTATGAGTTAAACGCTAATCGTTATGTGCTTTATACATTAATATCAACAGTGATAGTGTCAACAATCAAGTGCAGCAGACAGCAGTACGTGCCGTTCTGTGTTCGCGTAAGTAACGAATATAATATATAACGTTTACATTTAATATTATTTTACACGATGGACATAAGAAAGTTTTTTGGTGGTAAGTACATATCTTGTTTTAGAATTATAAATAGTTACAAAGTAAAATAAATAAGTACAAAGTCTTTTACTTATATAATATATACACTATGTATTGTGACCGCCGCCTGCCGCAACTATTATATATTAAGAGGACGCTATACCCGCATGCGTTGTCTTCGTCTTACAAGCATACAATATAGCGAAAAACTGTTTTGCGCGGGACAAAACCACTCCCTTGGTATTTATAGTAGAATTACCAAAATTCCACAATACATAGGACACAACTTTTTCTGTGTCATAGCGCATATTTTATGTTTATAATTTATTATTAATAAATTATCAACAACAAACAAATTTTTAATGCATTAAGTTTCGAGCCCTGATTATCACTTACATCATTATTTCATAAGTCTTCGTAATTTTTAAGGTCGAGAAAAGAGAAAATTGCCAGAAATAAGTAGTAGCGGAAGTGATGAACACGAAGGAATATATAAAATTCCCAAATCCTCCAACGAACCTTCCACTTCTTATGATCGCAATACCAGAAATGCAGATCCTTCAACTTCTAAAAAGCTTACAAATGAAGAACGTTTTGAAAATGACATAGGTCAATGGGTGGGACGGTCTAATCATTTAACAACATCTCAAAAAATGGATATCTTGAAACGTTGTTGGACGCCACCAGAAAATTACAACTTTAGTGAGGATGCTATTGCTGTTGGATCAAAGAGAAAATTTAACCATAGTTGGTTACAGGCCTATGCTCCTTGGCTTGCGTATTCGAAATTCTGAAAGGAGCTCTTTGTTTGTACTGTGTTCTGTTTCCACCGAAAAAAGTCCAAGGTGTTTTAGGTTCATTTATCATCAAACCTTTTACACGATACAAAGACATTCACGAGGGCTGTAGAAACCATATTTCCAATAATTGGCAACAAGGAGCAACCGAAGCAGCTAAAAGTTTTATGGAAGAAGTACCTATAAATATTATGATGGTATCCGGACACCAAAAAGTACTAGAACAAAATCGAAAAATTATTTCGTCCATAATTTCAAATGTACTATTTTGCGGAACCCATGATCTACCCTTTAGAGGAAAAGGTCAAAATGAAGGTAATTGAATAAAATCATTAAATTTATAAAATATTGGATTATTTAAATTATTTATTTTTGATAATTTTTTGATGTAGGAGTTTTCTATGACTTAATTCAAATGCGAATTGAAGCTGGTGATCAGTATCTCCAAAACCATATCGAAAAGGGCAAGCGAAATGCCATCTACACATCTCCGCAAATTCAGAATGAAATCATCAATATAAGTGGAACAGTAATCAAAGATTGTATTATTAATGATGTTAAAAAGGCTGTAGCTTTCAGTATAATGGCAGACGAGACCGCTGATATCTCAGGAACAGAGCAATTGTCTATTGGGATTAGATTTTTTGATGATGAGAAAAGGGCTATCAGAGAAGAATTTTTAGGCTTCATTGAACTACATGCCATGGATGCTGTTAACATAGCTAGTGCAATAGATCATTTTATTCAAAACGAAGGTCTCGATGGAATGAAGCTTGTTGGACAAGGCTATGATGGTTGCGCAACTATGGCAGGGAAAATCAATGGAGTGCAAACAATTTTACGAGAAAAATATCCACATGCTCTATTTTTTCACTGTGCAAGTCATAAATTAAACTTGGTGGTCAATGATTTAAATTGTGTTCCAGAAATACGTAACACAATTTCAACGGTAAAGGATATCATAAACTTTTTTCGCGAATCTGTTTTACGTAGAAAATGTATTCCGAACATACCAGCATTCTGTGAGACACGATGGTCTCAAAAATATAGAAGTATTTCAATTTTCAAAGAAAATTTTGAGATAATTGTACATGCTTTAGATAAATTGTCAAAAGATGGGAACACTGCAACAAGAAAAGTTGCTTTTCAATTGTATGCTGTAGCAAATAAAAGTATTTTTATAATGAGTGTTATCCTCATAGCAAAATACTCTAAATTATTAGAGCCTGTTGTGAATGCTTTACAATCAAAAAATCTGGATTTGCTGAAATGCTCAAATTTTATAAAAAAAATAGTAGTCATAGTGAAAGATCACCGCGAACACGCTGACACAGAAATTCAAGAATTATTAACTGCTGCAAACATAGCAGCTGAGAATATAGGAGCAGAAATTAATCTTCCTAGGATTGTTAAACAACAACAACATCGTTCGAATCCTCCAGCGTTAAATTCGGCTGAATTCTGGAAGAGATCATTACTAATTCCATACTTGGATTCATTAATATCCTCATTGGAACGGAGATTTTCTGATGAAAACATACCTGCTTTTTCACTTTTATTATTACACCCTTCAAATATGTTAGATATGAACACCAAAGAATTTAAACTTAAAATAAATGATTTTGCCAATTATTACCAAATTAAAGACTTGGAAAGTGAAGCAGAATTATGGTACAACATCTGGAAGGAGAAAAAACTGGCTAAAAGCAAACTATCAGACATGGAAATGAGTGAAGTAGTAGAAGAAACAGATATTTTCTTTCCTAAAATAAAACAAGCCTTGCATATTTCTTTAGCTCAGCCATGTACAACTTGCACTATTGAGAGGTCATTCAGTACGTTAAGAAGGGTAAAGACTTGGTTGCGTTCAACGATGACGGAAAACCGTCTGAATGGTAAATCAAAATAGTTTTTTTTATATCAATGCTAATTAATAATTATATTAATATTAATCATATACAATGTAAATTATTTCAGGTCTATGCATACTAAGTGTGCATAGAAAGCTGCTAGATGAAAAAAAGGAAGAGATGCAACAGAAAATTCTCAGCAGATTTTGCGAAGACTCTAGACGATTGTCATTGTTATAATTTAAAAATAATGATTAATGAATAATATATTATAAATAAATACTTTAAAAAAAAATTGAGTTTTAATGATTTAAAGTTGGCTACATCACTGCCCCCCCCCCTGATTGAAATCCTAGCTACGCCCATGGTAGAATAAATTATAACAATTTTGAAAATAATTAATTTTTCTCTGTTTTTCTATTATGTTTGATTCTATACAAATTTGAATTTGTTTTAAACGACAAAGATCGATAATACTTAATGATATAGAATTATTATTCAATCTTAGTGTAATTGAAGAATATTTTGCATTTATAGAATAATTTAAATTTTCATTTAATTGAACTGGAGAATTGCAACGTGTTTGTAAACTTTTTAAAATCATATTAAAATTAGATTCACGCATTAAATCATTCCAATTAGTTAAATTTAGTGTGAAAACATTTCTACCTGATTGAATTAATACAACAATTGAAATTTCTTTTTCAAGTAAATATCCGACTGAAACATATTTTTTATTATGAATTTCAAATTTTGATTTACCAACTATTGAAACTGACGAAGACATGTTTGATTATTTGTTTTTAAAAAAAGTATGTATATTATATACTAAATATTACAAAAACGTAACGGTACTCTTCTGATTCTGGTAGACGTACGTCGTTTTATTGTATGACTTTTTTCTAAAATACGTTTTATTAATTTTAAAATTTTAATGCAGTTAACACAGTCTAACTCATTTGGTGACGAGTACATAACTAATAAAAATGAAACAATTTTTTATTTATATACCAACAAAAAATAAAAGTGAACACTGTGTTCTAATGGCTTGAGACGTGACTTTTTATTTAAACATTTACCTACCACACTAAGTGTTCGCTCCGCAAACAATATTTAAATATTTATGTCTTTCCGTTTTAATGTTATCGTTTTATTGTACTTTGTAGTTGTAACGGTCCTTATCGTGCGTGTCCGCGGCGCGGTCGATATTAGCTAATTTATCAGCTTTTGTGTGATGACCGCCCGGTTCGTGCATAAGGCCGTTATCTCATTTTCGTTTAAATTGTCTTCATTATTTCGCATCGCGTGTGTGTGTGTGCGAAATATTTTCGGTTATGTTTTTCGTTAATATGAAAGTCATGCTCTCAGTGCCACAATTTTTCATCAAGTTCTAATGTGTTTTTTCATTTTTGTGTGGTGGCACTGAGACTTATCTGAGGAGATGGTGGCCGGCGGCCTTAGCTTTCGTGGTGAATGTCGTCGGCACCATCGCTCTCTTCGTTCCGGACGCTCTACGTGATACGTACTCCGTAGTCGTCTTACTTGTTTTTCCGTCGGTTCAGTTTTCGTGTGTGATGTCTTCGTGTCTGGAGTTGAGAAACCACGTTGTGATTTTGTGAATTAGCGGTCTGGTAAATATCGTTCAACATTTTATTGTTTATTACTTCGTCATTCCTCTTACAGAGCGGTCAAAAAGGTTACCAGCAGCTATTGGGAGTCGTGGTTTCTGTTCCTTGTTCGTTTTGTGGCTGCAGACAATTTGTTCTACGTGGTGACTGAGGCTAGGTGGTCGTTCGCACGCGGGTTGTAAATTTTAATTTGTACTATTTTTATTATTATTATTACGTCCCCGGTGCGGCCCGCGTCGGGATGAAATCCGCCACCTGACTCGGTCACATTGTGGGTATTGGTCGACCACGTGATTTATTTCGTTTCTTTTCGTTTGACTGGTGAACAGACGTGTTCACCAGTACTTTATTTCATTTATTTATTATTATTATTTAAATTATTTATTATATTGAAATTGTTGGGCCAAACAGGCCACATATATACATATTGTTATAAATTACATTATTATTATTGTACTAATTTAGTTTCGTTTTTTCCATTGCCACCCACAGAACCTCCTGTCGTGAAGGCACCCTCATTTATTATTATATAACGCGACACTAAGTATTCTATTCTTACCCCACCTATTAAATTATTATTTAAACCTAACATATTTATCTTAAAGAGTGACGTCTTAAACCGTTAGAACACAGTGTTCACAAACATATTAAACATGATTGAAGCATTTAAGTAAAATATTTTTTTTTTTATTTTGTAATAAAATACATAAGATTTTAATAATTAAAATTTATATTACTACTTATTATCAACTTCATCGATACCGTCACGTTTGTAAAAGAAGCAGTTGTTTAAATCCTTGTATTTAAATCTGTTATTGACATCATTTATAAATTTACTTCCTTTACTCAATAAGAGAAAAGGACATTTGTTTGAAAATCTTGCATGTTTACGAAAAAGGACAATCGCCTTTGAGCCAATTTCCGAGAATTATTCCACATGTCCAACACTGAACGATATCGTTTGACTTGAAAAAAAATCCTGCGTCCGCTAATAGGACTTTATCACTATCTGTAGTCGAAAATTCTTTGAGAGATTCAAAACGCTTTACAAATGATTCATATTCTAAAAATTTTGGTGTTGAAGAGTTTTTAATTAACTCAACTCCTTGAAAATAATCATTCATATTTGACTGAATAAAATGTAATATTTTAATTTTATAATAAAAATAAAATGTTTTTACTTGTTACCCGGAAAACATGAAAACACAACTGATCAAATTAAAAATATAAAATGAACGAGTCACATTATAAAAAAATTGAAACAAATCAGTGTTACAAGATTGTAGCTAAACTGGTATGAATTTGGCTTCTCAAATGGACTCAGAACATGCATGTAAGTTTTTGTAAAATAAAAAATCATACACTAAAAAAATAGTGTGTAAATTTTTAAAAAAATGTTATTTATTTTTTTATACGGTGAAAAGGTGGAATTTAACCGCTAAACTGGTAAAAATTTGGCTTCTCGAATGGAGCCAGAACATACATACGTTTTTTGTAAAAATAAAAAATCATACACTAAAAAAAATTTGAGAAGCCAAATGAAGCTAAAAAATACATACTTTTTTTTGGAGCAAAAAAATCGTACACTAAAAAATAGGTAGAAATCGCCCGCCAAACCGGAAAAATCTGGCTTCTCAGATGGACTCAGAACATAAATACGTTTTTTTGACCAAAATAATTACACACTAAAAAATAGGTAGAAATCGCCCGCCAAACCGGAAAAATTTGGCTTCTCAAAATGGACTCAGAACATACAAATACATACTACTTCCGCGTTATTTCAATACAACTGATAGAGCTCAGTGTTCGTTGTATGGATTTTGTGACGTGTCGCAACGCGGCTATGCCGCGGTAGTGTTTCTGCGCATCCATGGTGCCCCTCGCGCGACGTCGATCATGTTGTTCGGGTCCAAGACCAAGTTAGCGCCGCTTAAACCGTTATCGATTCCGAGGCTCGAGCTGAATGCCGCAGTGCTATTGTCGCGCTGGATGAGCCGAATATTTTTATTATTAAATACGCATATCGATATCGTTGACATGTGTGCCTGGACGGATTCGTCGATTGTATTGTCATGGTTAACTGTGCCCCATGACACATTCAAGCAATATGTATCCAACCGTGTTCACCAGGTACGGATGTTGTTGCCGAGTTGTCAATGGCGCCACGTCAGTTCGGAGATGAACCCAGCGGACTGTGCGTCCCGTGGGTTGATGCCATCTGAGTTGCCGCACCATAAATTATATTGGCAGGGCCCGGCCTTTCTCCGTGACCCTCCGCATGAATGGGGGAGTGACATCGCGCGCTTGCCCGTTGCGGAACTGCCTAAAGTTAGATCTGTGTCACCTGCAGTTTGTTTAGCTGCCCCCACGGTTGAATGGTTCACGCGTTTCTCGTCTTATGACGCACTTATCCGTGTAGTCGCGCGTGTGCGCCGGTTTATCGATATCTGTCGCCGACGTCCTGTCGTGAGATCGAATGCGCTTACTCGAGCCGAGCTCGACGGTGCAACGCGCGTGGTAATCGCTGCGTCTCAACGTGTCACATTTCCGACATTAGTCAGTGACCTACAAAATTTACACCGCTTAGAATCCAAGCCGTTGGCACGGCTGTGCCCTTTTGTCGATTCCGAAGGTATAGTCCACGTCGGTGGACGTTTGCGTCATTCAGAGTTACCGTACGATTGTCGACATCCAATTTTGTTGGCAAAAGGGTCGTACCTCGCGCTGCTGGTATGTCGTCACTGGCACAAAATCACTGGTCACTCGGGACCACGGGTAATGACCTCTTTGATACATCGGCAATATTGGATTGTGTCCCTGCGTTCCGTTATCCATTCTTTCGTCAGTCAATGCACACGGTGCGTGCGTCTCCGCGCTTCCATCCCCACGCCGGTCATGGCAGATCTACCAGAATCGCGGGTGTCGCAATGTCGTCCGTTTTCTTGCGTCGGTGTTGACTACGCCGGGCCCATACCTATGCGTGACAATAAATTACGAAAATCTAGGACGTACAAGGCGTATATAGCCGTATTTGTATGTATGAGCGTCAAGGCTGTCCATTTGGAATTAGTATCAGATTTGTCCACTCCGGCCTTCCTCGCCGCCTTCGACCGGTTCGTCGCTCGGCGCGGCCTGCCTACGACGGTCTATTCCGACTGTGGAACAAATTTTGTTGGTGCCGAAAGACAATTGCGTCAGCTGATTAATAGCCCCGCCGCACAATCGAGTATTACGTCGGCTAAGTCTTACTGCGACTGGAAGTTTAATCCCCCCAGTGCACCACATTTTGGTGAGTTGTGGGAGGCCGCAGTACGCTCGTGTAAACGACTGCTCGTCCGAATCATGGGTGCTCACACGTTCACGTACGAAGAATTTACAACCGTGTTGTGTCGAGTTAACAGCCTAGCCCCCCCTTTGGAGTGGCGACTTGGGTGGGTGCTCGAGGTGCTACCAGGTGCGGATGGTGTTGTGAGAGTTGTGCGCGTTCTAACCTCGCGCGGTATAATCACTCGTCCAACTGCTAACCTCGTTTTATTACCTGGTAATGGTACAGGTCCCCTTATTTAATTATGTTTAATTGCCATGCGGCTTATTATTTGTATTTTTTTTTTTGCAATTATTAATTATGTTTAATTATGTTGAATTATTACTTATTACATTCGGTTGAATTATTAACTATGTTATCATTTCGAATTATTACTCGCCTTACCTGTAGGTTTGCGTTATTTATTATTGCATTATTTATTCGTGACCCTATTGTCACTTGTCAACGTACTTGCGTTACCTATATTATTATTATATTTATTGTGTCCCTTCTCACATTTTGAGCTAATTGCTACTTTATGATATACTTCATTCGTCTATTTTTTATTTACATTTATATTTTTTTTTCTTTCCGGCCTTTTAAGATGTATAAACTAGGTCTCAGTATCGGCGGCGTTCAAAGAGAGATGTGAAGCTGCGCCTCCCATGGGGGAGTATGTTTGAACTTCCCGCCGTTTAAAGTATAACTTTCGGCAACCGGTCCGCGAGACAGCGCGTCACGTCGCCCGCGGGCCCGGGCTCCGGCCGGCGACTAAACTTTTGTCCTTTTCGTACGCTCGAGTTGAGTGGACCGTGCGTGTATCGCGTCCGGCCGTTGTTCGGTGCATTTTTGCGACCACCTTGTGTCGTGCGATTTGTCCGCGCGTGTTCGTAATATATTAGTGTTATTTCGCTGTCGCGTCATCCGACGCAATTGTATCCTCGACGCCGTTGTCGTCATTCTTGACGTTGTATCGATTATCGTCAACCGGTTGTCCGTTGCGCGGCCGTTCCTCGCTGTCGCGTGTTTGCTGCCGATATTCGCTCACGTATTTTTATTTGTTGCTTCGTGTCGGTATATCACAGTCGATATTCGTACCGGGTATATCTTTCGCCGGCGTTATTATTATTGTGCGTGTGTGTCCTTCGTGCTACGCGACTTCCGTGCCGTGATTACGTAATTTGCATATTACGTAATTCGGTAATTCGCCATCGTCCGAAGCCGACGCCAACAGCCGCCGCCGCCCGTTCACCTGCGTGTCGTCGTAGTGTCGTCACAGCGGCTGTTCCAGTCGCCGCCGCCGATACACCGCCCCACCGCGGCGCATGTGCCGACCGGTAATTGAACTTAATTAAGTGTTATCATTGTTATTATTATTTCGAGTTGTGCTCGGGAAGAGACGTTTTCCCGGCCAACGTATGCACATTTGTCGTGCCTGAAATATATTGTTGTCAAGTATTTACGCGTAATTATTATTTATATAATATCGGTCTCCTATCCCGTCCAAAGTTAACACCATTTTCATATATTCAAGTGGCTGCCCAGCCAAATGCTGAGTAAATAGCTGGCAGTCTAAACAATGATTTTAAAAAATGTTTAACAACTCAAAAATCTCTAAGTGTTAAACAAAATATTTTCAGAACAAAAAACCATGGCATTTGTACAATCGAACAAAATAAAACAGCACTTAGTGCTCATGATGATAAAAGATGTATACTAGAAAATGGAATTGATACTCTAGCTTGGGGCCATTATAAAATAGAAATATCTAGAGAAAACTTCATTGACCATATTAATAATGTAAATAATGTAATCAAAAATAATAACTCAAAAAAATAGAGAAAAATAAACTAAGTGAAAAAGACCAACAAATTAGTATTAAGTGAAAAATAACAATTAATTTGTTTTAAGTGAAAAATATCAATAAATTAGTTTTAAGTGAAAAATATCAATTAATTTGTTTTAAGTGAAAAATATCAATTAATTTGTTTTAAGTGAAAAATATCAAAAGTGCGCCAGGACCGGCACTTATATACTACTCAAACCGTCTAATCAAAATTCTTATCAGACGTCTCCATTAAATGTATACTATTCCCAATATTCTCCAGAAAATTCATATATTACACAAACTTCTCCGACAAACTTGCAAGTTTCTCAATCGTCTCCAACAGGCTCTTATACTAATACTTCCCAATAAATAGTTAAGTAAATCGTTTAAAGTAATTTTTTTTAAATAAAAATTAAATTTGTAATTAATTTTATATTTATGGTGATTTTTTAATTATTTTTCTTAATTTTCATACTTTTATTCAGGGACGTATTTATACTAGGGCTAACCAGGGCTGTAGCCCTGGGCGGCAAATTTTGAAGGGCACCAAAATGTTGTGTTATTACTTATTTGTTGATTTAAAAAAAATTAATTTGATTTTATTTCCATTTTTTTATATACCATATTATATAGTACATATAGATCGCTTTTATTTTTACATCAAAATATTCTTGTACTTTATAGTTTATATGTATACAAAATAAATGTAACAAAATTATAGCTGTATAAAAACAATTTATAGTAAGCTATACTTCAGAGGCAAAAATAGATATAGAGGCAGAAATATTTTGATTCGTGACTCTTGTTTATCTATTTTTAACGAAACATTGATATTTTTTCTTCGAGTTCAGTTTAGCGACAATTATATATCGACCTTATGATAATAATTTATAATTAGAAAATTATACACGTCTCGTTTAAAATAAAATAATTATTATTAGAGCGCGAACACACTGTCCGGTTACTCCCGCAGCGGTTATAAACCGTCCGGTTCGACCGCAACATGCTACGGTTTATGACAGCCGCAGCGGTTATTTTAAGATAGTGTGTTCCCAGCCTTATTAGTACTGTGTACAAAATGTGTCATAGTTCATAGACCATGTTTTGTTGTGTCTTGTACGTTGTGTAGTTTTGTATAAACGTTCATCGATTACGAGTTATTTGATGTGTGTTATTTATGTTTTTTGGTGTGTTATTTTATATTAAATTTACTTAAACAAGTAAATTAAAATGAGTGACGGCAGAAAACGTTTAAGTGGTGCTGCTTATAAAAAAGCGTCTAAATTAAAATTAGAAAAAGAAAAAAAAATAATTTCTCAAACCGCAAAATTAACAACTTTCTTTGATAATTCACTTCCATCAACTTCCAATTTACAAAGCGAAACATCCAAGACTGAACTGTTTTCAAGTGAGCCGAGTAATAAAAAGTAATCAAAACAACAATCTTATGTACCTACGTAAATAAATTCAGTTTTTGATGTATTAACAATTTTTAATACTGCTTAGTGAACATGATCCTCTTGAAATTTCTGTGGTCAAGAATAAGTTAGTTGATAATGTGGAAAGACAACTACATACTTCTCCCAATACACCAAGGTAAGACGTACTATCAAAATAGATTACTTACAATTTTAAATATAATAAATAAATGTACACCCGACCTGTATATTAAATGTGTGTTATTACCAGGGCTCGTAAGCAGTGGTGTTTTGGAGGGTATACCCGGGTATACGACGTATACCCGCCGGCAAACTTAGTAATTTGGCGTATACTTTATAAAAGTTACACAAATACGCACGTATACGCTCATATATTTCATAAAAAAAAAATTAAAAATTAAAAAATTAAAAAATAGCTAATCCGTATTATATAAAAAAAAAATAATATTGGATAATAAATGTTGTCAATTGTAGATGTATATTATTATCTGTCGAATATAGATTTATTTGTAATTGTTCATTGAATTAATCAAGAGAAAAACTGAAAAT
Organism: Therioaphis trifolii; assembly: GCA_027580255.1. NCBI lineage: Eukaryota > Metazoa > Arthropoda > Insecta > Hemiptera > Aphididae > Therioaphis > Therioaphis trifolii. The sequence goes on from JALBXZ010000168.1 coordinate 47,789, forward strand.
AGATTAAATAATAAATATCATTTAATAATAATAGTAATAATAGTTAACACTTTTTTTTATAACTACTTGCCTACTACATAATTTTGCTTTGGATTTTACATTTTTATTTTTTGTTTTAATGTAATTTATAAACTTACATGTAACAGATTTACAAAAAAATTAAACCAAATGTTTTTTGAAATGTTTGTTTGATGATATATTTAAAAAAATTGATAGCGAATCAGAAGATGGTTAATGAGTTTATGTAACTTTTTCTGTTCGTGTGAGATGTTATTTAGTATAAGTAGGTACTCTACCAAGTCAGTGCCTACTTACTAAATAGTAATTACTTTTTACTTCATGATAAATTTAACTCAGAAAAAAGTTTTAAATTCTAAGATAAATTAAATAACAAAATGGCATAAAATAGAGTATACACTTTCGTTTCGTAAAATGTTTATGCTTCTGAATATGAAATATTTATAAGACGAGAATAGTCACGAAGCGATCGTCGTTTTGAACGGTTGAATTAGATCAGTTTTGATCCCAATCAATACACAATAGTCAACTGTTTTTATTATGCGCGTATACCCTCAAGTTTTTTTCACCAAAACACCACTGCTCGTAAGTTCATGCATCTGCATGTTTTTATTGCTTCACAGGAAAACATGCTAACTGAGATACAAATCCGTTTCATAACAATAGTAATAATAATATGAAGTTTGATAGTGCATGTTTTTGCATGTTTTGGCTAAACTAATATATAACTAATATATTTTTGTATAGTTATTGTTGTCCAATGTTGTCGTACATGTTAGCGTTGTCGTTGTGCCCACACGTCACTGATCGCTTTACCATATATTATTTTGTTATTTTATTATTATGAATATTATGCTTTAGCCGTTATTATATTTGTTTATTTGTCAGTAGTCAGTACTGAGTACCGTGGTTTATAAATTTGTACGCTCGTCGCTCACACCATAGGCGCACATAGGGGGGTGCTTGGGGGTGCTTAGTACCCCCAGGTTTAAAATTAGCACCCCCAGTTTCTTGTAAAATTTATTTCAGTTATCCACCAATAATTTGTAAATTATTATGTTTTATTGAGTTGGACATTTTTTTCTCCATTATAATTATAAATATCTATTTAAATAGACAATATTATTATAGTTCACGAATTCACAGTATTGTATGATTGCACGTATTTTTCGTCTAAACATTAAACAATTAACAGCAATCATAATATTATAGGAAATTATATTATCATTTATCTAATCTTACTTTATATTCTTATTATTATCTACTGTTCGCGGTTGGCTTGGCTACGAAATTATGTTCTATTTATAACTTTGGTTATCACTTGGTTTTTACTAATATTTAAACAGTGGGCTACGCTGAACCGTTTGCGGAATGACAAATATTATTACCAATCATACATACAATATGATTCATTGACCATTGTTATTTACATTTTATATGCTTGATTTATTATTCAAAGTCTATTTTACATTGTTATTTGTTAATTATCCAACATAATAATATAATCATGTTCAGTATTTTTAATAAAAGAACGAAGGCAAATCCAAAAGTTTTTGACGAACCGGCACAATTAGGTAAACGGAGTAACAACGAAGAACTTGTTGACGATCCTCTGTTAAGTACAAATATTACAGTAAGTAAAAATTATAAATATTTCTTATATCAATTAAAGGTTATAAACTTATATATTATTTAAATAATGTATAGGAACAGAATAGAATTAATCTGTGGTATACATTATACGTAATAGGGATCTATAGATACCAATTTCCAGTATACCTATATTACAGTACGTACTAGGCGTCTATACCCTGTTCAATGAGAGAACGCACGGAATCCGCGCATGTAGACTGACGACCGAGTGGCTCGCGAGGCCAATTTTCCCCTTCCAAAATCCTAATCGCTGCGACGTTAACGTAAAAAAGAACGCATACAAATCCGCGCTCTAGTGGTAAATAACGTGTTGACAAATGTGAAACACAACTGGTGACGACTAACGCGGCGCGCCACACGCGCAACCGATTCCCGCCGACCGCTGTCGATTACGGACATCGGCCGGTAGTGGGTGTGACCTGCGCAGAACAAACCAATTTTCGTCGGGCGGCCCGTGCGTTCTCTCATTGAACAGGGTATAGGCACCGTTTTTTAGTAGGTATGTGTATTATATTTTTTGTTCATTACCTACTTTATTAGTTACAAAGTGATCAGTCTGCACAATGTGCGAGTACTACACTTATTTCAATTCCCATTGATGTCATAAATGACTTGGGTGATTTACAAACCGGACCTGTACGTCCCAAATTACAGGTAAGAATTATAATTGTATTTAATAAATATTAAATAATTAGCTAATTAAAAATTAAATTTAAAAATATTTAAAACTTTATAAAAATATTAAAACCTACCTAGGTACTGAAAATATAATTTGTTGTAAAAATACACTTATATTAAATAATTAAAGTACATTTATTTGGTTGTAATACATTGTTGTGTTACTTTTTCTGTTATTTAATATAACCAAATAATCAATTGTATCTAACTACCTAAATTATTTTATTTAAAATAGGCATATCCCATGACAAAATTTGGAAAACAAAAACGGTCATTTGGTTGTTCATACTTCCAACAGTATGAGTGGTTGGAATGTAGCCTTAAAAGAGATGCCGTCTTTTGTTTTTGCAAATAAAAATAATATATTATTGACAATGCTACCCACAAACGAAGGTTAGTTCTTTAATATTTATTTGGATTATATATTATAGCTTTATTTAATAATACTGTATGTTTATAAAATAAAATAAAATAAAACATACATTTAAAATGTCAGTACCTAAGTCTTTAAAGACTTAGGTATTGTTAAAAAATATTTATGTATGTATCTGTCTATAGTGTCAAATGAAAAACAAACTCGCAAACGTTGTGAACCAGCTAAACTTCATGATTATGCTCTGAGTCATCGAACAGGAGCAGAGTCTGAAAATAACATTTCAAACACTATTGAATATTGGCGTACAACAGTTTATTTAAGAATAATTGATGCAATAATTATAAATTTAGAAAAACGTTTTTCGGAAGAAAGCTTAGAGCTGGCCGAATCTGTGGACAACTTTTTTAACTTGGATGAACATAAAAGTTTGTGTTTTTTAAACACTAATAAGGTATATTTGATAAAAAAAATAACTAACTACCTATTTAAAATATTTATTACATGGTCTTTTGAAATATTATTAGTATATAAATCTGTTTATGTATATCAGGATATTTTGAAAATATCAACAACTAGTTTATCAGCAGAAATGCTGGTCTTAAAGAATAGTCTACCAGCCAACTTTGAATTTGGAGACTTGAAAAATCAATGTCATAAAAGTTCGTTTCCAAATGTCTATAAAGTAGTTCAAGTGGGAATGACAATTCCAATTTCTTCTTCAACGTTTGAACGCTCCTTCTCGGCTATGCGTAGATTGAAAAACTGGTTACGCACCAGTCTGGGCCAAGAAAGATTTACTAAGCTATCTACGCTTAGCATTGAGAGAGATCTTACCAATAAAATAGATGGGGAAATTATATTGCAAAAATTTGCATAATCAAACAGGAAATTAAATCTTGTTTAATATTAATAATTATTGATTACATATGATCATATTATAACTTATAACATAATTACTTTAAAATATTTGTTTTTATTTTAAATACAAATTTATAATTATCGCAATGCAGTTATTATTGTATTAGGGAGGTGTGGGGGCAAAGCCCCCCACGGGTCTGTATACCATAAATTATTCCAGCACCCCCTAAATTCACACCCTATGAGCGCCTTTGGCTCACACGTGTATTGGAATAGGTGAGCATTAATGTGATAATTTATAATATTGTCATTAATTTACTAGACCAAGTAACTAAATTGTATTTATAGTACATGAATTAATAATGTACAAATATTTTATGAATTTTGGGATGTTTATTTAATACTTAACACATAAATATTTTGTTTTATTATCAATATTTCCTCCTTCTCTCTATATAGATTTTTTCTAGAAAATTAAAAACTTGTGGTGGTAGGGGAAGGGGGTAGGGGTCCCCAAAAAAATTTTGCACTTGGCCCTAATTTTATTAAATCAGGGCCCGACAGACGTTAGTGCATATTATTCCATATAAATATTTTTAACACAAATATTTGAAATGTTTCTTGTTTCTTATTTACTTTCCCGTTTACAAACTTATAGTGTTTTGATTTATTTTTATTCAGCGTGTGTGTGACTATCTATAATGTCCTAGTGGCTAGTACATACCTATTTAGATAGTTACGAGCTTAACGGTGCATGCCAAAATTTGGACGACTTAACATTTTTACGTTCAAAAAGAAATTATTCTGATCAAAGTAGACGATTATCTATTAACTTATTTCAACGTAAACTTTTGAATGGTGAAATAAGTATGAGAAATTATTTAATTTATTCAGAAAGCACAGGTTCGGTGTATTGTGGCCCATGTCGTTTGTTTTTCTACAAAAGTACAGGTGCATTAATTACGGAAGGCTTTTCTGATTGGAAGCACCCGGAGTATGTTGGTGTTCACGAAAACTCAAAATCACTTATAAGTTCTGTTTTAGCAATGAAAGAAAGAGGTAGCACTTTAGGCCGAATCGATAAGAAATTAACTGATATGGTTGAGACTGAAATTAAGTACTGGAGAAATGTATTAATACGTGTTGTAGCTACAGTTAAAACATTATCTTCGCGTGGCCTTCCATTTCGCGGTTCATCAGATAAGTTTGGTTCCCCTCATAATGGCAATTACATGATGGCATTAGAACTGATTGCAGAGTTTGACCCATTTTTGTCAAGCCACATCGAAAAATTTGGAAATGTTGGGAAAGGGTATACATCATATCTCTCTTTCCAAACGTGTCAAGAATTTATAACTATGATGGCTCACAAAGTTCAAAACCAAATTATAGATGAAGTAAAAAAAGTGAAATATTATGCTATTATTATTGATTCTACGCCAGACATTTCCCATGTTGATCAGCTTTCTATTATTCTTAGATATACATTAGATAGTGGAAAACCAGTAGAGCGTTTTATTGAATTTATCCCTAATACTGGTCACAAAGCACAAGACATGATTGATGCACTTATAAAAACATTTGATAAGCATGATATAGACATTAACAATTGCAGAGGTCAGTCGTATGATAATGCTTCAAATATGTCCAGTGTTTATAATGGATTACAAGCAAAGATAAAACAACTGAATTCACTTGCATATTATGTTCCCTGTTCAGCACATTCTCTAAATTTAGTTGGGGAATGTGCTGCAGTTTGCTGTAAAGAGGGAAGTAATTTTTTTTTATTTCTTCAAAAACTGTATACATTTTTTTCCGCCTCAACGTATCGTTGGAAATTACTTCAGGATGTATTTTCTCAATCAGACAATGTAAGTGTTAAACGACTATCTGACACAAGATGGTCTGCTCGCGCGGAAGCTTGTACCAGCTTAAATAAAAATTGGAATGAAATTATAGGTATTGGCTTTATCAAACATTCTAAAAAATGATATAGAAAAAGAAGTCACAAAGAGCGAAGCTAGGGGACTTCTTAATCAAATGGATAGAATAGGAACTGTTTTTATGGTCGTGTTTTGGAACAAAGTCTTGGAACGCTTTAACGCTACAAATAAAAAACTTCAAACAGTAGAAATTGATATTGAATCTGTAGTTTGTTTGTATAATTCATTACACAATGTTAAAGAAATGAGAAAAATGTTTGATATACATGAAAAATTATCTATGGAGAAGTCGGGCTTAACTTATTTGACTAACATACGAAGAAAAAAGAGGAAATTACAATATGACGAAAGTCCTGGAGAAGAAGTACATTTTGATTGCCGTGAATCATTAAAAGTGAACACTTACTTCGTAATTTTGGATAAACTTGATGCTGAATTGGAAAAAAGGAAAAAATCTTATGAAAATATAAAGGAAAAATTCTCATTTTTACTGAAGTTTACAACTCTTTCGTCCTCTGAATTGGATTTGAGTGCAAACGAACTTTGTAAAATATATTATAATGATTTAGGTGAACGTTTTTCTAATGAATGTCAACATTTCCGTAATTATCTTTTAAGTATAGAACAAATTCCACTTACAGTATTGGAAATGAGTATGTTATTAAAGGAAAAGAATATAAGTGATTTATTTCCTTACATAGACATAGTTACAAGAATTTTTTTATGCCTTCCAGCCTCAAACTGTTCTGCTGAAAGGTCCTTCTCGACACTAAAAATAATTAAAAATTACTTGCGATCGAAACTAACAGAGGATCATTTAAACAGTTTTGCTATTCTCAACATCGAAATGAAATCTGCAGAAAAATTGATTATGAAGATATAATTAATGAATTTGCTTGTACAAAATCCCACCGTAAAAATGTTTAAGTACCTACATACTTAATTTTGGTGTATACATTTTGTACATTTTTATTTTGTCATGACCTAAGTTATAAATAAAATATTTCGGATATTATTATTATTATGAGTACTTGTTTTTTTTTTAAATAAAGTATATTGTTTGTTCATGTTAAATGTATTATGTAACTGAATTTTTTTTTATAAATTGTATACCTATTTTTTAATAATTAATGCTACAATATATTGTTATTGCAGAGGGGGGCGGCAAAAATTATTAGCCCTGGGCTGAAAAAACTTGAAATGATGGTAATTTTAGAGCTCTTCTGCGAATGCGAATGAACTGCGGTGATAAAATGATGACCGATTGTATTGAAAATGACACATTTAAAGCAATGTATTTAAGTCCTACTATACAAAATAATTTAATCGATGTCATTAAGCAAATAATTCAAAATAGTTTAGTGAATAGAATCAATAGGGCAAAATTATTTTCAATTTTAGTTGACGAGACGACTGATATATCGCCTATTGAACAAATGTCATTTTGTATTCGACTTAAAAAAATCATATTGGATGAAGATTTCTGAGGTAGGTAACGCAACAAGAAGAAAATGGTAAGACGTATACATTAATGAATGTATATGTTACGGGCAAAGTAGAAAGTCGGGCATCGTGCACAATGACCTGGCACTGTGCACGATGCCCGATTTTCAAGGGCAAAGTTGGAATAAGTTAACGTTGCCCGGGAATTGTATACAGTGCCCAATTAGATTTGGGCACAGTAGATTAAATATTGAATATTATATAAAAAAACTAAAAATAAAGATATTAAAAATAAATAAAGTTGCACAGCTTTAATATTTAATTTATTTATTATTAAATTGCAATTATTATTTATTTGCTTTATTAATTACCACATACACCACTATTATGACACTTTGAGTTGCAAATACGACCAGATCTTTTACATTTACACCGGTTGGTCTTACACAATGTATTGCAAGTACACCTATCATACCCTTGGCCACCCAAATTAGAAGATTTTCTTGCCACTTCTCTTAATGAAATTTAAACTGGTGGAACATCATCAGCCTGGATAAACACCTCTTTGCATATTGTAAATTGGTTCCGACTGTAGAGTTGATGTAGTCTGCCCTCGTTTGTTCCAATTTCATATAAATTATCTTTTACTATAAAAAAAAATATTAATATAAAAATTATTTTATAATTAAAATTATTTTAAAATTAATTACCAGAAAGTATAACTCCCAGAATACACCGAAGATCACATCTTGCTTGATCCACATCAGGAATTTTTATTTTAACATTTTGTCCTTCTTTTCCTGGAAAAAAAACGTTCTTATAAATTCTACATTTTTTTAGCTTATACTTAAAGATTTTCGGCAGCATTCGATCGATTTGAAGAAATTGATTCTATTATCAATTTTATTTGATCGTTTTCATCATCATAAAAAAGCTGTTTTGCTTGTATCTTTTTTTTTTTATTTATTAATAAAGTTTTCCTGACAAAATCATCTAAACTTAGTTATATAAAGTACAATTTTTGGCTGTTTATAAAAAAGGTATTAACATAATATAATGTAATAATTAACTAGGTTTTGGCAAATTATAAAAAGGCATAAACATAATATGATATAATAATAAAACTAGGTTGAAGATAAGCTACTTTAGGACATCATGTGGACGACCACGTTTTAGTCTTCGATTGATGGGGCTGACATTTAACCTGTAATGCTGTGGACAGCTTGCTTTGCGTTGATGACAGAAGAATATTGCCGAAAGGTCCTTAATGTAGTTCTTAATAGTTGGTAAATTGAAGTCGGTATGCAGGGCATCGTTTCGCACAAACCAAGTGGCATTTGAGATCACGCGAAGGACTTTGGATTGTAGAACTTGGATTTTATATATGTGGGTAGGCGCACATTGACCCCAGACTGGGACAGCGTATAGTAATAGAGGTCGAATGATTTGTTTGTATAATAGTATTGAGCACTTCCAGCTCAGTGATGTTTGCCGATTTATTAATGGGTATACAATTTTTAAACGTTGGTATCCTTGTTTCACTTTAGAGGATATATGTGGGTTCCATGTAAGTTTTTTGTCCAGAATGACTCCAAGATATTTAATGTTTTGTGACCATGGTATATTGTGTCCGTTGATTTTTAATGAATTATAATTAGTGGGTCTGCGAAGTGAGAAAATGACTGCTGTGCTTTTGGTCGGATTTAGAACGATTTTCCATTTTTGCGCCCATATTTGTATTACGTCAAGAGGAGTTTGGATATTTGCTATTACATTTTCGATTTTATCGGAACTAGAATAAATGACACTATCGTCCACATATAAGGATATTTCCGTGTTTTTTGTAGTAGGAAAATCTGATATGTAAAGGTTAAAAAGTATTGGAGATATTTTTGAGCCTTGTGGAACTCCTGCATTAATTTGTTTGACGTCTGAGTTTGTGCCATCTATTTGAACGGTAAAACTACGAGAGTGGAGAAAAGATTTGATGATGTTGAAGATTACAGTTGGCGTGTTAAGACATTTTAATTTATAAAGTAGTCCGTCATACCGGACCTTGTCGAACGCTTTGGCTATGTCAAGAAAGGCCGCTCCAGTGGGTTCTTTTGTTTCGAATGCGTTGCTAATGTGCTCTGTAATACGTAGTAGTTGCTGAGTTGTGGAATGGTTTGGTTTAAAACCAAATTGACAGTGAGGAATCGCATCAGTTTCATTTAAATGACTAATAAGTCTGGTGTGAATAATTTTTTCGAAGATTTTTGAAACAGACGATAGTAAGCTGATGGGCCTGTAATTGTTTGGGTCAGTATTATCTTTGCCAGGTTTTTTAATCATAATTATAGTGGCCAATTTCCAATTAGTGGGAAAGTAGCTCAATTTTAACAGGGCATTGAATAGCGCTGTCATAAATAGAACTGCTTTATGGGGTAGTTTTTTTAATATAGAGTTGGTGATTAAGTCATGACCGGGTGATTTACGGTTTGGTAATTTCTTTATTAATTCTGAAATTTCTGTTGGGTTAGTGTATGGAAAAATGTTTTGCGGTAAATTTTCAGGCTCGCTTAGTTTCTGAGACACCAAATTTATAGTTGCACTGTCGTTTAAGTCGTTAAGTGTGAATGTATTTTCTAAAGTAGTAGCAAAAAAATTGCATTTTTCATATACTGTATTTATAAAGTTGTTTCCAGATTTTAGAGGCGGGATTTTGTTGTCATTGGGCTTAACTAATCTTTCGGTCGCTAACCAAAGATTTGAATCAGCGGGATGTATTGAAGATAAATATTTTTGATATGAATTTATTCTATGTTCTACGAGTAGTAGTTTTACTTTTTTGGTAAGGAAATTTAGTTTCTTGCGATCTTCTGGTCTTCTATGAAGTTGCCATTTTTTTCTTATATGGTTTTTGTTTTTTATAATTTTTAGTATTGATGGGGTAATTTTTGAGTTGTAATTTTAACCCAAAGAGGGTTTTGAGGGTATTGTACACTGTTCAACCGCGTAGGAGATTGTTTCCTGAAGGTGAGAGATTGCTACATCAGCCATTAATATGTATTGGGGATATTCTTGGGAATTGTTATATTATCTGAAACGTATCGTTTGAATTTATCCCAGTCTGGTTTCCCGTTTATAAGTTTGCGAGTTGGTTCAGATTGTATTAGTGATGCACCAATCAATATTTTTACTGGCAAATGATCCGAATCCAGTTCAAATATGGGTTCATGAGTAATTATTAAAGAAGTTGATTTAAGTAAGACAACGTCTAAAATGTCTGGGTTTTTGTTAGGATCATAAGGGTAATGCGTGGGATTATCAGGTGCCGAGATAATCGCTGGGGAATTTGATAGGTACTTATATAATTTTCTACCATTTACGTTTGTTGTGTAGCATTTCCAGTTTACATGTTTTGAATTTCAGTCACCAATGATAACAATTTTATTATAGTTGCTTAATAATACGTCGAAGTCGGTAGTGTACATGTTATATCTTGGGGATTGATAATCGCTGACTATAGTAGTATTTATATTGTTAATTAGTAGTGTTATTGCTACGGCTTCCAAAGAACGTAGACGAGGTATATATGCCTGTTGGTGTTTTATTTTGGTGCGTATTAATAACGCGACACCACCTGAAGGCCGGACCGCTGTCCTATCATTGCGGTAAATTGAATAGCCATTAAATTTAATCGAGTCGGTTGTACAGAAGTGAGTCTCACTTATACAAGCTATATCTACATTGTGATAAGATAAGAATGCAGCGAAAGTGTTGCGGTTCCGTTTGATGCCGTTCGCATTCCAGTTAAGAGGACGTCGCACCAAAACTTGTACGCGTGCAACGCTCCAGAGATGGCGTTGTTCGCCGTATCGCCGCCGTTGCAGCAGGCCGTAACCACGCCCATTATCTCCGTGACTGGTTTCTCGCATCATAACTGCGGGAAAGGTGCTTTATTATTCTTTAGACCGTCGTGTAGAGCATTACGCGTCAAATGTAGTTTAAACCATCGCGCGTCGTTTACTATGACATCGGGGCTTGAAACTATCGATAAAACGCATAGAAATAAAATAGCTTCGAGAGCGACGTTTTATTATTCTATGATCGTTCGTCCTAGACGTTTCGCGTCAATATATAACTTATATACGCAAATGCCGCCGTAATATTTTCAATACCCGGGCGTAGGTACCTATGAACTATATGCCGATTATAATTTTAGACACTGCTTACATAGTTTGATTTATATCGCTAAACTCTAAAAAATACCAATAGAATTTTACTAATTCATATTGTCGTATGCTTTTGTAAGGCCTACAACTGATAATATTCTAAAACTCGCTTTACTCGGGACTGCGATTGTTAAAAAGGCTATGCCTCCCCCATCTACGTGGTTTCAAAGCTTGAGTTTCGTGTGAACAGAAAACGTTTTCCTGTTTGATAACTTGAAATCAAGTATCAGTTCGGAAGAACGATTGTTAAAAAGGCTATGCCTCCCCCGTTCACGTCTACCTCAAAACTATGAATGTTACGTAGACAGAAAACGAGTCCCTAATAATAACGTTTTTATAATATTACCTTTTTAAAAATTAACGTCTTACTCGAGGAAACTCTGTGAAATAAATTAAATAAACAAAAAGCAAAATAATCATGAAACTCCTTATAATATTATCTTTAAAACAACAAAAATATAAGGTATGAATATTATCCGTGTCTACTTGCACGGTAATACATATATTAATTTACAATCGAAATATTTCTTATTCGAAGGGAGCCTCTAGCCTGGACTGACGAGCTGAGCGTTTGCCTTTTCGCTGCTCGACGTCCGCCCCCTTCTTTTCTAGTTAACATTTTTTCTTTTCGTCTCCACATATGTGCATCATCGACACTTAATAGCTATTTCCCAACACCTATAGACTACATTAAATTTTAATTCCCACGACATATGATACTGATACCTACATAAATCGTGGCATCAGCATTTGACTTATTTATTTAACAATGGACTAATATTACTTAAAAAAAATATATGCTTAATATAAATAAATAAATGTTTATACATATTAACATATCATATATGTGGTACACATATACGACAGTCCCTTTGCTTAAAAATAAAAATGCCCTCATTTTTACTACAATAGGTGGTAAAATTAAAAGATAAATATTTTAATATAATACATAATAATATAGTGTGAATTGTTCGTATACAATTTGAGATAACAAGGATGGAAATGTTGTAACGAATATAATTTTTATTTGCAGTAATAATTTATTAATAATACTTAATGTATATAATACTCTTATTGAGTATACATTTACTAGAGTATACTACACATTTATTTTTTTTTTTATTTATTTTTACCTACTAACATTTATACATTAATTAATATGTTTGAAGACCACTTATGGAATTGAAATTTGAAATTGTAAAATACTTAATATTTCTTTCATGCTTATTTTCCGTCTAGATTTGTGTTTTTGTTTTTATCATATGTATTTCATATGCATGATTAATTCAAAGCTATTTACGTGTTGAACAATAAGGATGTTGTATATATATTATACATATTACACATATTTTACATATTGTTATATAAAATATTATCGTGTCATCGTTTTCGATGTGTGGCTAGCGCTGATCTCTAATCTCTTTTTTTTTTTTTTTTTTTTTTTTTTTGAGCATTTTGCATATTACAGTGTTTTTATTTAGTGATGCCTGTTCATGTATTAAGTATCTCATTATAGTTAGACCACCTTACGGACAGTCCGGTATTGCTATACAGTTGTATTTTAAAAGAAATATTGATGCATATTCAATTTCATAATGGTGCTATACAATTAAGTGTTGTAACAATATATTTTGTTTGTTGTTTATTTGTTATTATTATTTTTTTTTTTTTATATTTATATATATATATATATTGGTTTAAAATTTTTCTTACAATACATTTATATTTTAGATGATTATTGTTGAAACTTTTGCTTGGTGCTTATTGATGTTGCCATGTGGTTGACCATTGAATTTCATCGATTTTTGTTGGAAATGGATTGATGGATTGGTTGCATTGACATGGATTGGATGTTCCTGTGCTGAGGAGTGGATGCTGTGTGAAGCTTACAGTTTTTTTTTTTTTTTTTTTATTGACAACTTACGTTGTTTACATTCTCTTGAAATACATAGGTAGTTAGAATATTATTATTTAAGCTTATAAGTTTTTGGGTGGGATGGGCGGTGGAAAATTCATAAATTCAGATTTAATGATTATAGGGTAGATTTTGTAACATATGAAAGCCACCATTATTGTGAGGATTGTTAACCATGTTAGATAAATAATATCGCCTAAAAATTCGTCTATAAATGGCTTTGATATTTTTTTTAATATTAGGTCGTTGAAATATTTATCTGGATTTTTAATTTGTTTAGCAATGTGGAAGTTAGGTATTTCTTCGATCCAGTTTTTGTTTAAAATTTCTGTTATATTAGTAAAATATATATTTTCTTTGTTTTCGAAATTATTTATTTTTAAAGATTTTATATTTGTCCAAGATATAGGTAAGATTCTTGTTATGGATAATTTATTTACATTATTTGATTCACATGGATACATTTTTGGAATTAATATTAGGTTGTCTTTTAATAATTCGTAATAGCAGGGAAAGGTAATTTTTATCAGTCCGGGATAACTATAATTTAATTTAAGTTCTTGGATGGTTATTTCGTTTCCTACTTCTTTTTTTATTTTTTAGGTTGGTTGTGGGTTTGTTAGAGTATAAGTATTAATACCTATTAGTTTAATCATTATTTCGTCATCTTCATGTTGTTTTACACATTGGAAATAACAATATCGGTTTATTGTTTCCAATGGTAAGTTTTTAAATATTGCCTTTATGCAATTTGGTGATAGCGTCATATCTGATGCAAATTTTTGGATATAGCATAAATCCGTAATTGGTGGGTCACAATGTTGTAGTCCGATCAGTGTTGCCAATGGTACGATAATTATCGTATTAGTACGATTATTTCGGGGAAGTGTACGATGTACGATGTATAGTTACTATCGTACACAAAAGTACGATACTTTTTTAACGTTTTCCACTTTTTTTATTTTTAGATTATAATATAAATTATGTATGGAAATTATAACAAAAATAATAAATCTTTTGCCAAATAATTTATCATTATTCAATATTCATTATCAATCAAATTTTCCATGCTTAGATGTTATTTATTACTTTATTAGTTGTTTTGTTTTATAGATTTATTTATAGCTCATATTGTACATACGTCATAACATAAAAACATTTATTATTTAGTTTTACCTTTAGTTTTACACTATACAGTGGGCAGTTAGTACCTACCGAGTAGTGTCTTTAGTGTTATATTATTTACTGTTTAGTTTAGTTAAGTGTGTGATATTGCCATGGACAAAAAGGAAAATGATGTTGACGATCCTGATACTGGATCAAAACAATATACTCCTACTAAAACTAAATTGAAAAGAGGCAGTGAAGATTTCTAAAACAAATCGGCCTAAGCATCGACTACAAAAATTTCGAAATGAATGGTGTAAATCTAAAGATTTCGAAGATTGGATTGCACCTATTCCACAAGATGAGTACAAAGCTTATTGTAAATTTTGTAAGGTGCCAATGGTTGCAGAAATGTCAGTCCTAAAAAATCACAATAATGGGAAAAACATTGTCAATTACTAAAAGGTGTTAAAATCAGACGTCAATCATTAATATCTAGTTTTGTAAAACCTCATATTGAAACAGAATCCAACATAAAAAAAAAAGAAAAAGTTTCTATAGCTGAAATTAAATTGGCTGCCTTTTTTGCGGAACACAATATTTATTTTTTAACAAGTGATCATTTAATTGACTTATTAAAAGAGACATTTGATGATTCATAAACAATCCAAGGATTAAATATGAAGCGTACAAAAACAACTGCTATGATTAAAAATGTAATTGGGGCATCACAAAAAGTAGAACTAGCTAATAAACAAAAAGTTTGCAAATTTTGTATTATGACTGATGAGTCAACTGATATCGGCACAGTTAAAACATCATGTGTTGTTGTAAGGTAATATTTCATGCTTTTAAGTAGGTATATAATATAAGTATAAGTAGGTATATTATATTTTATTTTTCTAAAAAATGTATGTTATATTATTACTATTATAAGTATAATATTTACTATAAAAATTCTTAAGGTATTTTGATGAGAGTTCTAAGAAAATAGTAAGCGCATTTTGGGAACTTCATAATGTTTTTGATCAATCTAATCCTATATCAGCAAATGCTGAAAACCTGTATAATGGTTTAATGGAAACTTTTACTAATTACAACATTCCATTAAGTAATATAATTGGATTTGGTGCAGACGGCTGTCATGTTATGATGGGCGGAAATAATTCTGTAGCATCTCGTTTACGTAAATCCTGCCCAGGTAATTTGTTTATTGTTAATTTAAAGTTGTAAATTTAATCAATAGTGATAACTTTAGGAATTGTTGTGATGAAATGTGTTTGCCATTCAGCACACTTATGTGTAAGTGAAGCTTGTAAGAAGTTACCACGTGCCCTAGAAGACATGGCCCGAAATATTTATAATTTTTTGAAAAGTAGTTCTAAACGTCAGAGTGAATTAAAAGAATTTCAGACTTTTCTAAATCTTGAGCCACATAAAATACTTCATCCTTCACAGACTAGATGGCTTTCCCTTAGCGCTGTCGTTGATCGAATAATTGAACAATGGGATAGCCTAAAACTGTATTTTACAGATACCTATCAAAGTCAAAGATTACTAGTAACTGAACATATTTTTCATGCATTGAATGATAAGTTTATGAAACTAGGCTATTATTTTCTAGGTTGGGCTCTTCCAATATTCACCCAGTAAATGCTTAATACTATTTCATGAATTATTATATTAATTATTAATTTTTTTACAGGTTTAATGCTTATTTTCAAACAAAGGAAGTTGTATATATATGTACTACATGACAAAATTACTTCTCTTTATACAGAGATATTACTTAGTTTTTTAAAGAGAAGATATGTTCTAAGTACTCCTTTGAATTTAATTAATCCAAAAAGTGAAGACAACCAATTGTTAGATTCAAATATGTATTTAGGTGTTCAAGTTATCCATCATATATCTCATCCAGACATATGTAAGGATAATGTTCGGGAAAACGATTTTTATCAACGATAAAAATTACATTCAATAACCATATAATTAACTATTATGATTTACATTTTTCTTTTAATTCTAGGTGTAGAGAGTTTTTTTCAAGTAGCCGCTACTGAAATTAAAAAAAGATATGATATGGGAGATCCAGTTTTATCCAAGCTTTATATTTTAAAACCAGATAATGCAATATCTTATGTTTTTAGAGAAAACACTCCTTCATTGTTACCACTAATTGATGTACTCCCTAGAATCGTATCTCCTAACAACGTACAACTTATACAAATTATTGATGATCAATGGAGGAAATTACCTATTATAATGACAACCATATCCGATAACATTTTGAATATGTCAGTTGATTCAGATGCTAAAAAAATCAATATAGATTCCTTTTGGTAAGAATGGATTATTGGTTATATTTTTTTATAGAATTTAAATATTGTAAGGACATTTTCAATTTCAACAGGGTTTTAGTTGGCCAGAAATTGAATAACTTTTTAACTTTTCAGAGTTATCTAAATTTGCGTTAGATGTTTTAAATCTCCCACACTCAAATGCAGATTGTGAAAGAGTTTTTTCTGCTGTTAATTGCATGAAAACTAAAATTAGAAACCGGTTAAATACCGGATCAATTAATGGAGCTCTACATACAAAACAACACTTAACAGGTTCTAATAATGGTAATTGTGTAAGATTTCAACCAACAAAGGATATGTTAAATTGTATGACTACTGACAATTTATATAAAAACTGTAAAAATGAAAATGTTGATACAATTTTCGGAATGTTCTAAAATGTTTAATTGTTTTTCTAAGATAAACTTATATTTTTTACATTAATATTCTATAGTCGATATTTTTAATTATTATATTTAAAAAATAATATTTTCTGTTATTGTAATTATTAAAAAAAAATCTATATTTATTCATAGTCATACTTTTATTCAAATACTAAAAGTGAAAAGTTATTACGTATTTTGTTTTTTAGCATCAAATATCAAAGAAAGTAGACTGATTTGTTTAATATTATAGATTGCACCATTATTTAATATTAAAATGTTTATGTTTATAATACTCTTGTCAAAATATCTAAGAATGTTGATTGATATGTTTTAATCTAGTGTATTTTATCATGTTAAAATGTTTGCTTTCAGTAAGTTGTTAACTGAAAAAAAATTAACCTCTATGTGTTATTTTTATTTTAATTTAAGGATTGGATTTGATTTATGAAAGGGTCAGTTAAAATAATTTCTTATTATTTTTCCGTAAATATAATACCAGATAATAAATATCATCTGTTAAATAATTATAGGAGAAAGTATGTATAGTATGTATAAAAAAATTAAATTACCTCTAACTGAAAAATATCATAAGACAATTTATGATACAGTATAATAATGTATGATAAGAACATATATATTGTCTGCGTCGCGCAATATAGATGTCGGTACGCGCCCACGCGGGACATCGCGCTGGCCGCTGTTTTATACTCAGTAATTACAAAACATAGATGGCGCGGTTATCAGATCACCGTTTTCAACACAACGTTTTAAAGTTTTTTTTTCTTTTCTTTTTAATAATAATCTTTCATCTGACCATAATAAAAAATCTCTACTTCTTTTCTAACTAACAAATCAACAATCTATCTTCATATCACATCCAGCAATGAACAAAACATCAAAAGCTCAAGTATTATCAAACATATTGCATACCCGGCACGGACTAGTGTATGTTGATATACTAGCCATTTCGGCAGTGAAAAGTATCTTCCCTTCCCTTATCTTCCTCTCCCGACTCACTGGTGTATAGAAACGTTTTGTTGTCTATTAACCGCTGTCTTGGAATACTTCTTTAGAGTATTAATGCCTTGACATGTAAATAGACACATTACGGGATACATCAGTGAAGCCGGATGTCCCCTCCCTTATCAGTGACGACATCCACCACCTACGGACCCGGAGCGCCACCACAACCACTCGACGGACGGAGCCAATCCACGACGGACATTTCGTACCCACCCCACGACGGACGGAATACACTCACGGTGGAGCCTTCGTATCCACTACACGACGGACGGAGTTCACTCACGGCGGAGCTGTCGTACCTGTATTCACCCTGTTACTGGAATTATCCTATTAAGGAAATTCCCATATTTTTTTCATTATACTTCGTGTTGGAGCACTGAACGTCCTCCCCGAAGATATCCCAAGTATGTTTTAGATAATCTTTACTATTTGTGTTGGTATATGGAATACTTACTCTAAGTTTTAACGCCGTTGTCCGCACAATCAGTTTTATTATATTCGTTGCTATATGTGATTATTTATATTGTAGTTCGAATCAGAACAATAAATAAATGTTAAAAAGAAAATATTGTAATACATAATATTCTTTGTATGTTGATCTATCAATAAATATTTGTGATTACTAAAAGTAAAAAGTAAAAGTATTTGTTCTTCCTCTATAAGACAACATTACAATATTTAGGATAAGAATAATATTGATGATAAGGATGTTGATGATAGTGATTATTAATTTTTTTTTTTACGATATATTTTGTGCAAAATTTGCAAAATACGATAATTTGATAGCTCTCGTACGATATATCCAACTTGGGAGCCTGGCAACACTGAGTCCGATTCCAGAGATCGTTCGGTGTTCATTGTTGACTGAATTTATAGCGATATATGTTTTTTCGGAGTAGATTAAACAAATTGAATCGTGGTATTTGAAATGCGCTGGTATATACTGATATAATTTCCATTTAGCTAAATTTTCTTGAATTGGTATTTTTATTTTAATTAATATTTTTGTTCTTGAAAATTGACATTCTGTAATAGGCAAATTGTAGTAAGCTGCCAAATTCTCTAATGGTATCGGTAATTCATAACCGTCTTTAGAAATTGATTTCTCTAATTTTTTTAGGTCATTTAATAATATGTTGTGGTCAACTATTCTAGGTGGAATTTTGTTTAATTTACAATGTAAATGAGTGCTCGTATCTCTTTCATAGTTGGTGAACTTTAATAAAACAGTTAATAGATTATAAATAATTTCTTGTATTCCTTGAATTGTGTTCTCGTGATTTATTGTCGACAGTAGATGGTTGTTTTTTTCTTCGTGGAGAAAATTTTCAAAATTGGCTTTTAGTAATTGTAGATTATTTTTTGTGCTCTTTGTATATTTGTTTAGTTCAGTTGTAATATTAATTAAATCTTTGTGGTCAGATACAAATACATCTTTTAGTTTATTTATTTGTTGATTGAGTAATTCTTCATTAGTATAGAAATTTTTTAGTTGTTTTTCTGTGGCAACATTGCAGCAGAAATGAATCATATTTCCTACAAATTGAATACCTCTTTTTGATCGTATAGTATTTTTATAATTGTCTATCATGTCTAACAAATCTTTATCATTTTCTTCTATATTATAGTTTATAGTTGTCAATAGATCCAGTGTTTGGTTCATAATTGCACAATAGTTGTTGTTGATTTTGGTTTTACAGTATTTTGTTATTCCCCAATTATTTTTCGATTGATCTACGTTATCATTGTCATTAATATTTTGAATATCCTGTGTATAAATCAAAGGTATACTTTTATCATATAGTATGGCTTCGTGAATTTCGTTGAAGAAAGCTCCTGGTGACACTGTTATTTTAAGGTCTTCTTCTGCATTGGTATTGAATATTATAGAACAGATTATTAAGTATTTGAACAACATCTAATATAAAAAGAAAACATTAAAACAATTTCTATTAAAGTACATAATTTATATAATTTTATTAATAAACAAGTTTAATTTAATAATAATCCCATTGTAATAAATGGTATCATTATACACATTCCCATATATTCCCTTACATGCGTTTTATAATAAATATAAATTATACATTATTATACACATTATGTATATGAATTAACATATACATAAGTGTATGTTAACGTGTTTTTCTAAGTATAAAAGTTATGATAAAAATCCTATGTATTAACTTTATAGATATAACTATAAAGTTAAAAATAAAATTCCTATACATATTTATACCCTCTTTGTAATTTTTAAATAAAATATAAGTAAAATATTATTATAAAGACCGTAGTATAATTGTTTAACATACCCCCTTTTTTTTTTATACATAGGAAAATAAATATAATATTTTTCCTATAACCCCTTAATAATAATTAATATACATTTTTTTTAATTTTTTTTTTTTATTTTTATTCCGGTTCCCTCGAATGGTATGGTTTTAGTCTATCTACATGGATGGTGTCAATTGATTCTTTACCATTTAATATTAATGCTATTTTATAATTAATATCAGAAATTTTTTCTATAACTTTAAACGGACCTCTATATTTATGAGCTAATTTTTTTATATTACCTTGTTTTTGAAATTGTACTTTAACCAACACCAATTGTCCTGGTGAATAATTTACTTCCCTATGAGTTTTGTCGTAATGAGCTTTCTGCTTATCTTGTTCTTTTTTTATTATTTTTGGAAGTAGCTCTCGGATTTTTGTAATTGTGTTATGTTTTCTAATCTATCAAAATCTGCTTCTGTAGGACAAATTGTATTATCTAATGGTTGAGTTGCTTCTGTGCCGAACATTAGATAGTAGGGTGAGTATCCTAATCTTGAGTGAGGGTATGTATTATATGCGAATACTACCAATTTGTAGTAAGATGCCCAAGTGTTTTGATTGTTGTTTACATAATGAGTTAAACTATTGCATATTATCTTGTTCATTAACTCTGTCATACCATTACTCTGCGGATGGTATGCAGAAGAAAATTGTTGTGTTATGCCTAATTTCTCGCATACCTTTTTGACTTCTTTGTTTTTGAAATGAGTACCTTGGTCACTCACAAAGTATTTTGGTGTTCCGTATGTTGTAATGATATCAAACAAAAAATCTATAGTTGAAGCTGCATCAGCGTTAGTGACTGCTTTAGCGAAAGCCATTTTTGTAGCGTTGCAAGTAGCTACTATTATATATCTTTTTCTGTTGGATATCGGTAATGGTCCTAAATAATCAAAACAAAGTATTGACATTGGTTTAGTATTTAATAAAGGTATAGGTTGTAAAAAACCAGGTTTTTTACCTGTTGGACCTTTTGAAAGTTGACATGAAGTACATGTTTTAATAAAATTGTTTGTGTCTTTTATCATTGTAGGCCAATAATATTTCTTTTTTAGTTTTGCCAATGTTTTTGTTATGCCGAAATGACCAGATAGTATCGATTCATGGTATGATTTTAATATTGTTCTTACCAAAGCTTTTGGTATAACTAATAGATTGTTTGTGCCATTTGGTGTCCAATTTTTAAAATATAAAATGTTTTCTTTTATTGTAAATTGTCTTGATTTTCGTTTATATTTTGAATTTGTATGGTTTTCTATCGCTGACCTAATTCCTGCACAAAATTCATCTTTTATTTGATTTTCTTTGAGCATTTCTATATTTATTGTATCAAAATTGATTTCTTGGTCTTCATTATTTTCAAGAAGATCTTGTATTTGTAGTGTATCTATGGGATATCGTGATAGACAGTCAGCAGCTTTATTCCATTGACCAGACCGATGTTTTATCTCTAAATCAAATTCCAGTAATTTAAAAATGAATTTTGTTATACGACTTGATGGGTTTTTCATCGTTTGGTAGTATTGCAGGCTAGAGTGATCGCTAAAAACTATTACCTTTCTCCCCATTAAATATTCCTTAAAGTAGTTTACTGCAAAAACAACTGCAGACATTTCGAGTTCGGTGGTACAATAATTTTTCTCACCTCCTTTTAGTTTTCTTGATGCATAAGCTATAGGATGCCGTTTTCCTTCCTTGTCTTCTTGTTCTAATATGCCAGACACTCCTTCTAGAGAGGCGTCTGTCGTAACAAAAACAGGATAGTCATCTTCAAAGTGAGCTAAAACTGGAGATGAAGTTATAGCTTTTTTTTAAATTTCGAAAGCTTTTTCTTGTTCTATTCCCCAATTAAAATTGATATCCTTTTTCGTCAACTCTATGAGTGGACTTGCAATTCTAGCAAAATTCTTTATGAATTTTCTATAATAGCTTGTTAATCCGATAAAAGCTCGCACGTCCTTAACCTTTTTGGGGGTGGGAAATTGTTGTATGGCATGAATGTTTCTATTAAGAGGCATTATACCATTATTGGAAACTTTATGACCCAATAACACTATTTCTTTACAAAAAAATATACATTTATTAGTTTTTAATTTTAGACCAGCTTCGTCTAGTCTAACAAAAATTTGTCTTAGTCTATTTAAAGCTGTTTCAAAATTTTTCCCAAAACAGCATATATCATCTAAATAAGCTACCATAGTTCTATATAAATGATCACCAAATAAATTATTAATTATCCTTTGAGAAATAGGTCCTGAGTTTTTAAAACCCTGAGGGATTCTTTTAAAATGATACAACCCAAAATCTGTGATGAAAGCTGTCTTCTCTTTATCTTCGTATTTTATCGGTATCTGGAAATATCCCTGGGCCATATCAAGTGTGGAATAATATCGGGCACCTTCTAAACTTCTAAAAAGATCTTGTGAACGAGGAATTGGATGTTTATCAGATATAGTTTCTAAATTTAATTTTCTACTAAAAATTACTTTCACTAAATTGATTTTAGATGTTCAGTCATAAATCAAAAAGCAAAGTGCTAGAAACTTGAAATTTTCACCGTGCATTTATATTGTATTGCTCCATATTTAACAAAAGTTTTAAAAAAATTTGATTACTTTTGGAGTAAAATTAGAACTTAAAAAATACCTTGTTTTCTTAAAGTATATCTCTACTAACATTTTTAATATTAGACAAAAATTTTTGGAAATTTAATACGGTCATACGCATACACTTAACTAATGATATTGAACAAATGCCTTAAAATAAAAATAATATTTTAATAAATTAATATTTTATCAGATTTTTTTTTATGATTGTTTCGATAAATTATTGAACAATTTTTACAGAACTTTATTGATTTATTATCATTGTCTTTTTGTCAATTTTCAATTTGAAATGTTTATTAAAAAGAAAAATCTTCACTTAGTCATCATTAAACTTTGGATACAGATAAAACAACATGTTTTTTATCTTTTAATAAAGAAAAAAAAATATTTAATTTGTCAACAAGAAAACTTTAAACAGGTTTGATAAAAAAAAAACATACCCACAGTTAACCTCAAAATGGTTAAATATACGAGTATAAACCGTATATTTTTGTGTTTACTGAATATTTGCCCTGAATCATCATCGACACTAAAAATCCACTAAAAAGCGAAACTCACCCTTTTCTTTTTTTTTTATTAAAAAAACTGGAGCAGCATAGTTACTTCTGCTAGGTTCTATAATATCTGACTGTATCATTTGTTCTATTATCGTTTGGAGTTTTTCTCTTTGTGAAGGTGAGACTCTATATGGTGCTTGAAAAATAGGTTTGTTTGTTTTTAATTTAATCTCACATGGTTCTACATTAGCGCATCCAATGTCGAGTGGATCTGAAGTAAATAAATGTTTGTAATCATTTATGAGTGTGAGAGCCTTTTGTCTTTGGTCTTTAGATAAATAAATGTACACCCGACCTGTATATTAAATGTGTGTTATTACCAGGGCTCGTAAGCAGTGGTGTTTTGGAGGGTATACCCGGGTATACGACGTATACCCGCCGGCAAACTTAGTAATTTGGCGTATACTTTATAAAAGTTACACAAATACGCACGTATACGCTCATATATTTCATAAAAAAAAAATTAAAAATTAAAAAATTAAAAAATAGCTAATCCGTATTATATAAAAAAAAAAAAATATTGGATAATAAATGTTGTCAATTGTAGATGTATATTATTATCTGTCGAATATAGATTTATTTGTAATTGTTCATTGAATTAATCAAGAGAAAAACTGAAAATAGATTAAATAATAAATATCATTTAATAATAATAGTAATAATAGTTAACACTTTTTTTTATAACTACTTGCCTACTACATAATTTTGCTTTGGATTTTACATTTTTATTTTTTGTTTTAATGTAATTTATAAACTTACATGTAACAGATTTACAAAAAAATTAAACCAAATGTTTTTTGAAATGTTTGTTTGATGATATATTTAAAAAAATTGATAGCGAATCAGAAGATGGTTAATGAGTTTATGTAACTTTTTCTGTTCGTGTGAGATGTTATTTAGTATAAGTAGGTACTCTACCAAGTCAGTGCCTACTTACTAAATAGTAATTACTTTTTACTTCATGATAAATTTAACTCAGAAAAAAGTTTTAAATTCTAAGATAAATTAAATAACAAAATGGCATAAAATACAGTATTTACGAATTTATTTTTACTTTTAGTGATTTTGGTGCAATAGTAATATTATCGTCAGCTATGAGTTTTCCAATAACTTCTTTTTTTACATTATTTGCATTAAGATATTTATTGTTATTTTTATTTATTGCCTTAATATAATAGAATTTATTATGATTATACCAAATTGTATCCATTTTAATCATATTGGTATCAATCGTCAAAAATTTATTGTTGAAGTCGATGACTAGTTTGTATTTTATATGAAAATCATTTCCAAGCAACAATTTACAAGTTAATCCTTTTATTACGAAAGCTAGTATGACGTAGAGAGTATCGTTAATTTTAAAATTTAATTTAATTTTCCCTATTTGCTCTAATTCGGTATTATTAGCCCCTGTTATAATGACTTCTTCTCTAGAATATATTTCTGATTTGTCTTTTACTAAAGAATAGTCCATACAAGAAATATTTGACCCAGTGTCAATAATTGCATCTTTTTCTTTGTCATCTAATAATACTTTAATTGATAAAACTCGCTGTTTCCTTTCTAATATGCCTATTTCGTTGTACATTTTTGATGTAGACTCATTAAAATTTGATATTAATTTGTTTTGGTCTTTAATATTATTTGAACGTTTTGATTCATATATTTCTTTTACATATTTATTGCACCTCTCACAAAATATAATATTTTCATCTTCTCCATTACTTAATTGGCGTTCTGTGATTTCTAACATTTCTTGTTCGTTACATGAAGCAGTTAGGTATTTACAATTTTGACAATAACTTGAGCTCCAACTTGTTGCAGATTTAACGCTTTCAAGTGTCATTTGGACCTTTTGATTCGTTTGTTTATTATTATTTGTTTGGTATTTTGTGTTGATATATCTGTTGTCTTCTTGGTCTTCATTTAAATTATTATCATTTTTGTTGATTGTATAATTTGATTTGAAGTCAGGAAACGTAGTATTAATGGTTATATTAGAAAATGTTCTTGGTTTATTTGTTTCAACGAAGGTACCAGGTGTCCAATGGCAGTTTTCATGAAAAACTCCTATGTTTCTTCGATTTTGTTTCCAATAAACCAGTGCATTGGATGTATTTTCGATATCATAAAGTATAAATAAGTTCATGTTGAATCGGTTACAAATAAAAGCTAGGTCGTCGTCTTTTAAATAATAACCTGTCTTTAATTTATTGATAGAAAATATGTTTAATAATTCTATAGTTTTTGTGTAAATATCATAATCTTTTAAACAGATGCGTAGCGCATGTGCTCCGCAATCACCGTCTCCGGGTACATTTTGAGTTCGCACTAAGGAACCCGCAGTAAGCGTTATTTCCTTTTTTAAGTTTTCACTAATATGAGTTTTGGAAATTATGTTGTAATTTATTTCTGGATAGTAGGTATTTTTATCAATGTTTTTATTGTATTTTCCTTCTTCTACTACAGGCAGTGAAAAAATCATTATTTTAATAGATGAATTTTGAAATATATATTTTATCATTAAAGAAATTATTTCCCATTGTTTTTTGTCTAATCCCACACATATTTTTGGTAATGCTAATTGCGTTATTTTATTTTTTAAACAAAAATCTTTTGTATTAATTAAGGTTTTAAAAATATTGAAATAAGTAGGTTTTTCAAAAAACTTATCTTTTGTTATAAGGTATAAAATCCATTGGTCGTTTATCTTTAAGTGACCCACTTCAGTAGTTTTTTTGTTTTGGTTTTTGATTAGTTGTACATTGTTAAAATTTGTTTTAAATTTGAGTGCTATGCCTTCTGACATAGTAAGACATTTGCTAACTGTATGTCCAATTGCAACATTTGGGTGTTGAGAAAAAATGTCTCCTGTTTGTTCCGAGTAATCACATACGAATTTTGGTTGTATTTTATTATTTGTTAAAAAAAAATTGATATATTTTAAATCTTCTTGTGGTGATAGTTGTTTTATATTACTTTCATAATTATCTATGTTATTTAAGCTTTTGTACCATTCTGTCATGGACTCTAATTTTTCAATTTCTTTTTGTACTTCATTTGAGTGTAAATTATTAATATTATTTTTATTTATATCCCGAGTTATTTGTTCCGATTGTTTTTCTAACTCGGGAACTAGTAGTTTTTTTTATTTCTACAATTGTTTGCTAAATGACCTAGTTTGTTGCATATGTAACATGTAGTCTGTTTTTGTCTGTAATTATATCTCTCTGGTGTTCTATCCCGGTTGTATCTTTCATTTCTAGCATTTTGAACATAGTAGTTTCTTCCATTTTGGTCTCTACTTTCTCTATTTGGTACCGATTTTAAATTTTTATTATAGTTTACTTTTCTCTCGTAATAATTTTGTTTTGAATTATTGTTATTTTTGAATCTATCATTGCTATTATCTCTGTTGTAGTTTTGGTATCTGTTGTAACTGTTATTTGTATTAACATTATTTGTTCTATTTCCTCGAGTTGGTGAAGATTTGAAACGTCTGTCGTTATTGAAATCTCTTCCATTTTCATTTTTAAATCTGTCGTAGCTATTTTCTCGACTGTAATTTTGGTACCGACTGTTTCTATCGTAAGACCGGTTGTTGTTGTCCCTTTCACTAGAATATTCTCTGTAACTGGGTTGTTTTTCATTTCCTTGTTCATATCTAGGATATGATCGTTGGTCCCTTCTGTTTTGTCTGTCTGTACTATTTTCTCTATAATTGTAAGGATTTTCCTCTGGGTATGCACTTGTTTCTAAGTACGATCCTTCTGCGTTGTCTAAAAAGTTCACTGATTTTGGTTTAGAATGTCCCGTTATGTTCATATTTATTATATATTCCTCCAATTGTTTGTATTTGTCTTCATTCATTTTATCCCTAATTTCCATTTTATATTTTAGTTTTTCCATTTCTTCTTCTTTTTCTTTTGTTTTCTATTTATTTGTGAAACTTCATTTACAATATTTGTATAGTCATTAATAGTAGGTTCTCTACTATTAATTGTAAATTGCATTTTCTCAAATTTTTTTAAATTGTCTTTTAATGTTTTTAAATTGCTATTGTCATGAATCATGATGAATTTTAAAACGTTTTCTTTAAGACCTTTTAATATGTAGGCACAAATATCTTCTTCTTTCATTTTATCGTCTACCGCTCTACACAAGGTTTCTACCTCTGTTATGTAGCTGAAGATCGATTCTAAATCATGCTGTTTCCGTTTTTCTAATTTAGTCTTCAATATGATACTGTATCCAATTGGTTGAAAATCTTTTAAAAACAATTCTTGTACTTCTTTCCATGTCCAATTTTGTCGTTGGTTTTTCAAATTATCCAAAAACTGATTTGCAGTGCCTTTAACAAATATGGGTAAAAATTTTAGTTTCATTTCGTCGTCCCAACCATTAATGTTGCTTATTGTGTTGTATTGCTTAAAAAACTGTGTTATATCTTCATCTCCCGAAAAACTCTCTGGTTTTATGATCATGGTGTTTTGATTCATTTTTTGTGGATTTAAGGTTGATGGAAAATTTAAACTCGATATTTCTTCCGTTTTATTATTTGAAGCTTGATCTGTTGCTCCGTTTCTCCCTATGCTTTCGTAAATATTTTCCGCTTCGTGCTCCGTAACTAATTTTGTAGTATCGTCAAAATTGAAAAGGATTTTTGTATCAGTTATATCTTTGTCAAGGTTAGAGTAAGACGTTTCAGCAACTTGTATTAAGTCTTCAACTCTGCTTGTACTGGCTATTATGCTTCTGTCAATGTTTTCATATAATTTATATTTTCGAATGTGTTGTCTGGTTCTATTTTATTTGTATCCTCTGTTGTGTCATCAGAGCTCGATTCGTTTGTTCCAACAATGTTCTGAATTTGTTCGAATGTTATTTTGTTGGTTTTCGAAGTATTTAATAGGGTAAGTGTATCTTCACTGGATAAATTATCGGCTATATCTTCTGGTTTTAATTCAACTTTTTTAAATCTACTGATTCTGGATCGTAGTTCACTTTGTCTTCCGGTTGACTTTAATCCCACGTTTTTACAAAATTCTATTAATTTCGGTTTCTTTAAGGTATATATTTCTGTTAGTGTACTAATGATTAATGAAATTTCCGAATTTGGGTCTTTTAGATTGTTCATGAAGACATTATTTTAATACTAAAAATGTTCTTGTGATTATATTTTATTTTAGTAAATTTAATAGTACCCACAGAAATAAACAGCACTAAGGAATTTAGTTTTTTTTTTTTTTTTTTTTTTATATTTATATATTTTATTACGATGGCTGCTGGGAGAATAATAAAAAGAAAAATTTACCTTATTTCCTTTTGAATATTCGTTAACTGCAAATTTCGCAGATTGTCTGACTGCACTGACTGCGAGACTGCGATAGATAGAAGCGATGAATTTAACTACGAAACGAAACTTTTATCGAATTCGTTTTGCCCGATTTTGTGTATAATATAAAATCAGCTAAATAACGCACAACTGATTTTTTCTCTTTTTTTTTTGTGTGTATTTGCAAATACGGTAAAACGAATTAATGTTTAAATAAGTAAATTAGTGTTTTACGCACCAAACACAAACACAACAGAAATGAAAAATACAAAAATATACACATGTACCTAGGTATTAATATTTTCGCCACGACTTTTGTGATCGAGAAGGTAAATATCCACAGTAGAGTTCCCTTCGAATAATCGAGTAAAATATAGGTAACAAAATATTAAAACAAAAGAGTTAAATAATTTTTTTACTTAGAGAAACACATAAAAAATAAATTTTAATTTATTAATTCTTCTCGGGATTTTAAGTTAAGAGCCACTAGTTGGGTGCCAATTTTTTGTCGTATGCTTTTGTAAGGCCTACAACTGATAATATTCTAAAACTCGCTTTACTCGGGACTGCGATTGTTAAAAAGGCTATGCCTCCCCCATCTACGTGGTTTCAAAGCTTGAGTTTCGTGTGAACAGAAAACGTTTTCCTGTTTGATAACTTGAAATCAAGTATCAGTTCGGAAGAACGATTGTTAAAAGGCTATGCCTCCCCCGTTCACGTCTACCTCAAAACTATGAATGTTACGTAGACAGAAAACGAGTCCCTAATAATAACGTTTTTATAATATTACCTTTTTAAAAATTAACGTCTTACTCGAGGAAACTCTGTGAAATAAATTAAATAAACAAAAAGCAAAATAATCATGAAACTCCTTATAATATTATCTTTAAAACAACAAAAATATAAGGTATGAATATTATCCGTGTCTACTTGCACGGTAATACATATATTAATTTACAATCGAAATATTTCTTATTCGAAGGGAGCCTCTAGCCTGGACTGACGAGCTGAGCGTTTGCCTTTTCGCTGCTCGACGTCCGCCCCCTTCTTTTCTAGTTAACATTTTTTCTTTTCGTCTCCACATATGTGCATCATCGACACTTAATAGCTATTTCCCAACACCTATAGACTACATTAAATTTTAATTCCCACGACATATGATACTGATACCTACATAAATCGTGGCATCAGCATTTGACTTATTTATTTAACAATGGACTAATATTACTTAAAAAAAATATATGCTTAATATAAATAAATAAATGTTTATACATATTAACATATCATATATGTGGTACACATATACGACAATATATAGAAACCAAAAGTACAATTATAATATCAAATTTGATTCCATTTTTTCTTTCCGAAATTCTTCTGAATAATTTAACCCAACAAAAACACTACGCCAAACTCCGTGTAAAAAAAACGCTCAGTATAAAAAAAAACCACCTCAAAAAGTTGTGATATCATTTTATAGCTATGTATTTAAACTATATAGGAATAGATATATTATTATAATTTATGTTAAAATTCACTGCTTATAAATTGAACTTAGCTGGTGACTTTAAAATTATAACACTTAATTAGTAATTTATAACAATTAATTTATATAACACTTAATTAGTGTCACTCATTTTCAAAGATAACATGTAGGTATACTCAATACGAAATGAATTCTCATGAGTTTTAAATAATGTCACCAGCTAAGTTCAATTTATAAGCAGTGAATTTTAACATAAATTATAATAATATATCTATTCCTATATAGTTTAAATACATAGCTATAAAATGATATCACAACTTTTTGAGGTGGTTTTTTTTATACTGAGCGTTTTTTTACACGGAATTTGGCGTAGTGATATCACAAATTTTTTTTATGTTATTATTATTATTATTGTTGTTGTTGTAAGAATTATTATTCAATATAATAATAACAGATTATAATACAGTGGCCTACAGAAGTCAATAAGACTAAAGGTCGGGACACACATGCCCGCACCGTACCCGCACCGTGTGTCGGCCGAGTGTTGACCGTCACTCGGTGAATGAATAGTGCAATGATATAAATAGCAATAGTTCAGACATCACCGTATCACGGCCGAGCGCTGTCACCGTACCGAGACAGGACCGAGCACGATAAAATATTTTCATTAATTTACGGTGTCGGTGCGGGCTCGGCGTCACTATCAGCATTCGGCAGTCAGTAAATAAATCGTATATATAATTTATAATAGTTTCTTATAATATAGTTTAGTTTATTTAATTAATTTTATTTATATATTTATATATTTATAAATTTAATTTTAATTACAAAGCAATTATGGTTGATACAGAAAAGTTGATTGAAGAAGTTAGAAAGTTTCCGGTCATTTACGACCAAACCAGCGAGAAATATCGGAATGCTGAGTATAAAGATAGAGTATGGACTAATATCTCAACAACATTAGGAGTCAAAGGTAAGAGTCTACATAATATTTTTACTGTACAGTTTAGAACTTATTTTTATATTAGTATTTTTATATTTTTTATATTAGTTTATGACTAGTAGCCACGTGTTATGTAATATTTAATGTGATGTTATCTATTGTTATTAAGTTTGGTAAATCTATTATTACATAAGTTATCAATAGATTTATTTATAAATCGCTTGCATTGTAGATAACGTTGATGTTGTGCATTGTCAGTGTCGTAACTATTTTTTTTTTTTTTTGTAGACGACTTGAGGCCCTAATAAATATACACTTTTCTCAATATAAATAGAAAAATATTTTTTAGGGAGGAGGGATCAAAGTGTGCATAAAAATATAAAATACAGAAAGAAAAACATACGTAATTAAATATTATTTTTTAAAACAGTTAATTATATTTACTCTATTTTAAATAAGAGTATCAATATTTGAACAATAGCAATTACAAAATAATAGCAATGCACACTCTAAAATTAATTACAAATTAAATTGCTAGTGACGTATGTTCTTGCCATTCTACACTACCTTCTACAGAATTAAGAAAATTTTTAAATTGTTCTCGAACAGCAAATGCTTCATCAGCAGATCTTCCACGCTGGTGTGGTAACTGATGTAGATTCGATAACATTTCTGAATTGTTGACATCTTCTTGATTTTGGTTGTATTGAATAACACAGCAGCCTTCATTTTTCCTGATAAAGTTGTACAAAACACATGAGGCCAACACCAAGGTTGTTATATTTTCAGGATTCCCCTGAAGCCTTCTCGTGAATATCCGAAATTTTTGTTGCAAAATTCCAAAACAATTTTCAGATACCCTCCTCGCCCGGCTCAAACGGTAATTATATATTCTTTTTTCATTCGTCAGGTCTTTTCCTGGATAGGGTCTCATCATGTAAGTTTTGAGTGGAAATGCTTCGTCAGCTACAATAACCATTGGAAGTTCAGTATTAGTTCGGGGGATTTTTTTTTTCCCAGGTACATTGAGCTTGCCATTTGTAATGCTTTGCCAAAGTTTGAATTCAAAAAAATTCCTCCATCAGAATTTTTCCCGTAGGAACCAACATCTACTACAATTAAGTTGTAACAAGGATCAACCAGGGCAAGAAGCACAATTGAATACGTTTTTTTATAGTTCCAATAGAGAGATCCCGATGATTTTGGAGCTTGTATTACAACGTGTTTGCCATCCAAAGCACCGATACAGTTTGGAAACTGCCACCTATCCCAGAAATCAGTAGCTATAGCGTTCCATTTTTCTTGGTTTGGTACTGGCATCATTTTCATTAATAGAACATCTACAATTATTCTGCCGGTATCATGAACAATAGCAGCTACTGTTGACTTTCCTAATCTGTAGTTAAAGGAAATAGTCTTGAAAGTATCTCCAGTAGCAAGAAATCTGAAAAATACATTTTTATCAAGTAATCTTAAAATAAAATAACTATTGCTGAATGTTTTAGGTGGAATAGAAGAATGTAAAAAAAAGTGGTCTTCTGTCAGAGATCAGTTCCGTAGAACTCTACAAAAAAGGAAGACGGCATCTGGACAGGCTGCTGTGAATAACCGAAAGTATAAGTATGAAGATATTCTAGAGTTTCTTTTACCACACATTTCAGAACGCGACACATTATCCAACGTGGATAATTTTGAAGAGGATCAATGTAATGAAATGGAAATTACTAATAGTGAAATTCCGGAAGAATTCAGTGGACAAACATGTGAGCCACAATATGACAGAGATAGAAGCGATAAATCAATAACTGAAATTAAAAATAATTTCACTGATTCTGTAGACGATACTCTTAGATCTACAACAGAAACTTTAGCCAAAGCATCTAGTTCATCTGTGAAGAAAAATACATTTAGACCTCCACTCAAACGAAAAATGATTCATGAAGGAAAATCTATAGATTCTCCAGCAAGCCAGCTAATGGCATTTATTTTAGCTGAGAAGGAAGAAGAAAATAAAAAATCTAAAAAAGAAGTCGAATCTACAGTTAAGCATCCAATTGATGCTTTTTGAGTGGAATAGCTCCTACACTTAAGGCACTTAATCCTATACTACAAAATCAAGCTAAAAGTGCTATTTTTTCTATAACTCAGGAATTTGAGATGAAGCAGCTTATGTACAGCAATGAGCAAATGTACATATTCCAATCAATCCAACCCATACACATGAACTACATCCAACAGCATCATCAACACAGTTTGACTCAAAAACCTCAACACCATATCCATCACCTCATTCAGTTGCAAGTATCAACAGTAGAATGTTTGAACTGGACAGGTTTGAGTAGAACTGTACTCTTGTTTAAGTGAATAAAAATTGTAATCAATATAATACTAAGTAATAAACAATTTTAAGTAAAATAATATCTATGTATTTTTGTTTAAGTAAAAAATCTTTTTTAAAATAAATACAAACTAATATATATAATATATATAATATATATAATATACACAATATATATATAATATAAATTTACCTTAAAAATACAGCCAAACGTTGTTTTGGTGTTATTGATAGCCTCCAAAAAGTGTCTTGTTTTTTCAACCTCTCTTCTAGCTCCATTAAAAGATCGTAAAATGTTATTTGAGCCATTCTAAAATACTCATAAAACTTTGTTTCATCATCCATTAGATGAGGTAACAACGTGAAAAATTCCCCCTCTATGGTTCTTGACTTCCATGCATTGTGTATCCACATTTTTTTCTTTCTTTTATGTTGACTTCTCCATTTCTCGTCTTCTTCTTCTAACGCAAGCGCTATAATTGCTAATTCGCTGTTTTTAAAATTTTTAAACATAGTTCTCGCGTCCTCCCTTGGCAAAATACTGAAACAAACTGAAACAGCTGAAGCTAGTAGGAAAACGGCATGGGCGGCACGGACGAGCTACGGACAAGGTACGGACAAGTGTGCGTTCGTGAACGACGAACCGTGCATCGGCCAACACTCGGCCGACACACGGTGCGGGTACGGTGCGGGCATGTGTGTCCCGACCTTAAGACGTGCATAACAGACAGCGGTTGACGCGATTATTATTATGATATTATCGCGTTATAATCGCACCGCGAGCCGTTACGTATTAACTGGAAACACCGCCGCTGCAAGCGCTGTAGCGCGTTCGCAGCTCGTCGCGCAGCCGAGTGAAAATGACAAAGCACGCGCGTGTGTTTATCTCCTCAGTGGGCGGGGAACTTCATGCGGGCCGCAGGGAATATTATCGAATAACATTTTCTTTTTTACCATACAAATTCATAATATATTTGGCTATAACTCCATTTATAATGTTCAAATCGGATTAAAAAGTGCAGCATTCCCTTCTACGGAACATTTCCAATAAGATTGGTGCATTGTCAAACTAAATTATCTACAAGAAATTAGATATGCATTGTCAACTATTTTTTTTCGTGATTTCCGATGCTTCCTGTAATTATACCCGGCAGTTGTCACGCGTTGTGATTGCCGATGCGTTCATTTAAGGCGTTTTTTTTATACTTAGCGCGACCCTGCCGTGTCGTTGGATAACTTCGAGTTTTTTCCACTTCGGAGTATATATACAAATTAGGTATACGTACAACATTCATGATTTGGACAATTGAATACCTTACTTCTAATATTATTTGAGTTTTTGAGTATTAGTTTGTCGGAAATATAAATGTTGTATATAAGTACATAAATAATTAATAAAAATAATTTATTATGTAAAAAATAGTTTATTTAAAAAAGTTTTTGGAAATTTTCATTTGCTGCAAAATTTTCTTTGATTCCCTTATATCGGAAACCATTAGCCTATATTTATATACTGGATCCACAATTTCAGGCAGCATACATGTGAGATAAAACCTATATTAAACAAATTTAAAAATGTGTTACTAAAACTGTTAATATTTTTTCAAATTATAGAGTTATTCTTACGTTTTTAACTTATCACACATGATTGTATCCCAAAAGTCAGCATCGTATTTTATTTTTTGAGCGGACGTCCATTTTTCCGTCCATATTACAAAGAAACAATATTCCTTTCCATAATAAGAAGTTGTCCTTGTATTTGATAAAAATAAATATGATGTTTATTTAACAACAATTCATCGTTATCGATAAAACAATATTTCAGCTATAAAAACATAAAAAAAGTATGAACGTATTATTTTCATGAAGCATCATATAAGGTTTGAACAAAATGATAATTTATTAAAGCAGCAATTATATATTTTATAATTATTTTAAATAAACCTACTTTGCCAGTTGACACTGCTTCATACTTATCTGAAGTATCCTTTGCAGCATACGGACATTTAATTTCTATAATGGCATTATCGCCAACCATTTCGTCCTAAAGTATTTTTTAAAACATCAAATCAATAAAATTATACTTAAAATTGTGGCTACGATTTTAATTAAATATTCTTAAAACTAACCTGGGCTAGCAGCTAAATATGAAAATATGTTTGTCAATGAAAAGACCACATTGTTCCACGGTAAGTCCCATAATTTTTGAAAGCTAGTTTTTGCTTGGCTTTCCATATCTGATATCCCTACCGTATTGAACAGATCTATTGAATAAAAGATTTGAAGATTTGTTATAACATAATATAGCTACACCAAAAACAAAAAAGTAAACTATGTGATAAATTAAAAAAAAAATTAGATTTAATTGCTGTTAAATGTTTGATACAAATCGAGTACACAGCATTTTTATACAGCTTGTGTATCGGCGCATTTTGCAACCCGACCAAATTACTCGCTGTGAGTCTTTTCATCCTTTTCTACCTTCCAAAATGCACTCTGCAGTCTGGTCTCATGTATTTCTTTCTACCTCAGAACGATCAACTTCGCTAATTTCCTTTGGAAAATAAAATAGTATAGCTATAATATAGGTATGTGTATGGTAAATTGTAATTAATACAGTTTATTGTTACAAATTATTATTTACTTCACAAAAAGTTCCATGTCCTTGACTGAATCTGTATCGTCTATAGATCTAATACATTCTAATGTTCAGGCGTTACCATAGTGTCTGTCAGGTTTACCACTTATTTTCAGGTCGTTTTATCTCAATTTCAGATTAGTAGCAGTTTTTTCTTTTTTATTTTTTTGGCAATTTATACGTTTTTTAATTATATTTTGTAAAAAAGTCTTACCAGTTTTTCCTATAATCATTAATAATAAATAAATACAAATAGAAGGAAAATACATTTAAAAAAAAGCGTTTAAGTGGATTTTGCTCTGCTGTACATTCGGTTACTATAAGGGATGGTGTATAATATATTTATGTTGTTATTATTTAGATTTTTAGGTTACAGCAATTATAGGTAGCTTCGCTCAGAATCTTAAAGGGTCATATGCAAATGTATATATTTACCTGGACTTGTATTAGTAAACATGTTTTTTAACTGCTCTTATATATTTTTGGGAATTGAAACCACCACTGCCGCTAGTAATCTTGTATTATATGTCATTGCGTATAATTTATTCTCTTTCCTCCTAAAAATTTGTTAATAACACTATTGAATTGTTCACATATGTTATGGTCGGACATCCAAAATGAGGCTTTTAGCATTATTTGCTAAACGAGAAATAATTATATCAATTTCCTTAACAATGGCTACATTCTCATATGGTTTGTCAACGGTGCTGCCTGATTTCTCACAAAAGTATGAAGCACATTTTGTATGAAAATCGAAAAGTCTATGATTTGGAGCGTTGATTATATCAGTTTAAGACCTATTAAATATTGAAAAAGATACTTAATATAAATATTGGTACACTATTTCATATACAATTGGATTTTTTTTTTTTATTGAAATATTATTATTATTATCATTATTATTATTATTTAGGCTTACGCCTTATTTTATAATAAAATAAAAATAAAATAATATTTCATAAACTATTATAAAATTTTCAAATGCACTAATTAGGTACTATTATAATAATGATTATAAGCATAAAACACATATATAATAATATATTGGTACCTAAAATTTTCAGTGTAAAGGTTTTTCCTCTGATTTTCTAATTGTATGGCTTTTGTTATGTCAGTTCTAAGACGTACTAGATTCTCCGAAACTTTTTTACGAATCCCAATAGAAACTCTGTTCGGTACGCAAGAGCAGAGATTATTTGCGAAAAATTTCTTAACATATGGTTTTCTACATTCAATTTTTTCCATCCTTAAACTAGGCCCGTATGGTAATATGTCATTCAATCTTTATGTGACACTGCTATCACCGTCACCTAAAAAACCATGTACTTATATAATATATTATATTAATTAGTTATATATTATTTATGTTTATACATACATTTTAATTTAAGAATATATAAAACACATTTTCAAATTTATTTATGTATATTTTGTTCTTAGCAATTAATTTTGAATATTTTACTCCGTGCATTTCAAAACTTTTCAGAAAACCTTCAGCTACTCCATCAGCCTCTATACTCGTAGCCCTTGTTTCCAATTCATGAAACATACATGTATTGGTTTTTCAGTTTGTTGATTTGATGCTCGTTCGCAAATTACGCAATACTGATTTCGTATACCAACAAAAAGCATTTTTTTTGTTTTATAACCAATAATGCTTGCCTATCCAATATTGTATAAAATAATTACATAATATATTTAAATCAAAATAAATCAATTATTTATTTTAGTATTATTCCGCCTTACGACTCCAGAAAATGCATCGTATTTGGTTTTGTAGCTCCTTTTTGACCATTGTGCATCAGCCACGACTGTGATTAATGGTATACCATTACTATCAACCGAACCGCATTGTATCGCAAGTTTCCTCTCTTCATCTCCGGCCATCTTCATTGCTGCCCAAGCTGTATTTTTAATTTCTTCTTGTAGTACAGTCTCAATCGAATGATACGTATTTGACGACATATATGGAATTTCTACACCTGACATGGATGTTTCCAGAACACCAGTAGAAGCCATTAACATATTAAAACGATCGGCTTCAACGACAACAACTCCCTCAAACCCACCAAGCCCTCGGTACGTTTCAAGCCAAGAAAACATATTCCAACAAAACCCCCTAAAAAATTTCTTATAATAGAAAATAAAACTGAC
>JALBXZ010000169.1:0-84008 GCA_027580255.1 Therioaphis trifolii
TCATTTTTTATTGTATTTGCGCTAATCGCAATATCCTAAATTATTATTATTATCACGTGCACTAATTGCCGTAAGAAATTTTATTTAGTATTATTTTGAGTGTGTGTGAATTTATTATAAATTATTTAGATTTAGGTACAGGTTGTTGCAGCTGGCCAGCGGCACACCGGCAATATTGTGAGTTTCTTTTGGTTATTTATTTTTATTTATATTATTGTTGTGCCAGAAGGGCTATCATTTATTATTAAATTTATATTTTTTCTATCTGGCCAAAAGAGCCGTATATAATATTATTATTTTTGTATTTTTATGTTGCTGTGATTTTTACTTATATATTTTACTATTTTATTGTTGGACCAAAAGGGTCAATTAATTATATTTTCACTATCAATACACAGCAACCGTAGTTACCACATTTTGTTTACCATTTATTTATTACATAGAGTTACCTTTTTTTTTTCCTTAGTTTTTAAGCACACACACACACGTATACACACCTACACATTCACAGCACCACATAGTCGGACAGTATTTGCGCGGCGATCCTAACCATTGCTGTTCGACTATTTACAATTTACACACATACACATAGTGTGGCCGACACGGTCGGTACTAGCGTAGACGCGGGTGGCGCGCGCGAAGTAGTTGGTGTCCGGTGCGCGCGTGTTATTGCTATACGCCGCCGGCCCGTACACACAGAATTAGTCTAAAAATAAATATTAAGATTAAATATGTATAATTTTTTCCTTTTTGGGGTTGTAAAATAGGATTAAATTAGGAAACTTACCACTACCCTTAGATAAAAATGTAAAAAAAAAAAAAAAAAAAATGTAAAATAATACAACTAAGAAGAAAATTAACCATTTATTTTAAGGTATCTATACATAAAATATGTAAAATTAAGTTAAGTTAGAAAACTAACCATTATTCTTAAGGCAAAATGTCAACAAAAAAACAGAAATGTAAAATAATACAATTAAGCAGGAAAATTAACCATTTATTTTAAGGTAGGTACACATAAAAATGTAAAATTTAAACTAACCATTTGTATAAGAATTGTGTAATGTGTACCCCCTAAAATACAGTATAAAAATATTCAAAATTAAATCAAAACTATTTCAAAAATTAATGCAAATAAATAATATCAAGAAACAAGAGTCAAATAATATAAATTTCAAATCCATTTTTACAGATGGACAAAAAAGAAGAAATCGTGAGACTAGAAAAGAAAATTAAGAATGCCCAATTCAATATAAATAGAATCCAACAAGGTAAAGAAGTGTATAATAGAAGCAAGATCAGGAGGACTCGAAAACACGAACCACAACAGCCAATAAAAATAAACAAAACAGCAAAAACAGTAGAAATAGAGGAAGAAATTCGAAAGAAATTTGAAAACCTGGTGGATTTTATAACAAGAGAATTAAAAAAAAATTAAAAAAAAAGAATGATATTATAATGTCATATAACCAAAAATAGGTTGTATACGAAGAAATTAATGAGGGACCACTTGGTTATGACCAAGAACCAAAAAAAATTAAATTGTAATATACGCCTTATTTTACCGTATAGGCAACTCAAAGTCTTGCCGCCTGTGAGTGTACAGAGTCGGCAACCCAGTGTGCACGACGACGCCTGCGGCCAGGACGGATGACGATAACTTAACACTAGCACGGGAAAGGGAAATTGAGTTTAGTTATAAGGGGGGGAGTCTCTGTGGTCGGATCGGTATGGTGCAATGACCACAGAGCTCACAAAAAATCGGACAATATGCTTAACACTAAACGATAATTCACACTTAATAATAAACTTATGAACTAAGGCAGGTGAACGACGATATTGTGGTAACTACAGTTGACGGTAAATGGTAACTATACTCCGCGCCACGAGAGAAGTAAACCGTTTCGCGCATGCCGACTGACGGCAGCGACTGTGTAACGTGCCCCGTTCTTCTCCCACTTTGCGTCATTCATTATCTGCGGCGTGCGTATAGCGTGAAACAAAAGCAATATACAGAGAAATATGATATATGATATAATTTCACTAACTTAATGTTTCATATTATGATACACACTGTACAGCTGTACCGACCGTTAACGATTGTGATCGTAGCATATCGGTATGTCAGATTGGTAGGGGATGCGCGAAATCGAACTCGTTTCGGTCGGGACACGGTTTACTTCTCTCGTGGCGCGGAGT
Source organism: Therioaphis trifolii (assembly GCA_027580255.1). Taxonomy (NCBI): domain Eukaryota; kingdom Metazoa; phylum Arthropoda; class Insecta; order Hemiptera; family Aphididae; genus Therioaphis; species Therioaphis trifolii. The sequence continues at coordinate 2,200 of JALBXZ010000169.1, forward strand.
ATAGACGACCTGGGCGGCCACACACACCACCCCGGGTGCTGGCGGACTTACGCAGGGTGGACCGTTGGCTCGATGAGTGGACGGAACGATGATGATGACACGAACAAGGAAGGTGACACAGAATAATAATTGAGTAAATAAAAAAAATAACTCACAGTACGATGATTTGGTTGACGATAATAAGTATAATTAGTTTCTAATACTCAATAATAATAATAATTGCTGCCGCACTGACAAGCAACGAGGAACAAATTAATTTTGTTGGTCACCGTAATGGCAGGCGATAATACAACTTAATTTTTACATTAAAAAAAGGAGGTGTTGCTGTAATAGCGAATATAAGACGACACAAAAAAAAAAATAATATTCAGACTAGCCGTAATGGCTCACAAAAAAAACGAGCGATGTAGCCTCAATGGCGTACGTGAAGCGACAGAACGAAAAGAACAATTAATAAAAATAATAAATATAAATTACGTGATTTAAAAGGGCGTTGGCTGCTTATGTAACAATAATATAATAATGATGTGATTGATAATAATTTGCATACTATTACACACGACACTATAATTAATTATTTAGGTAACATATGATTACAATAATGAAATATAATAATTGACGCACAGGTAATTAAAATTCACATACACAAACGGACGGAGACATGGACACAGATAAGGAAACGGGTCGCCGTCGCGCACGCTCGATATATAATAATAATAATAAGAAGAATAATAATCCTCGCAAACATAGGTACATAATATATATATACAATTGACTCCTATTACCTATGTGTAAAAATAAAATACGAGGACATATTTTGTTTAAAGTAATGGGACTGTTGTATATATAACGAAATTATAAAAAATTAAAATAACACGAAAACAGAAGTCAATCAAGCCGAGTCATCAAATTGCAAACACTACTTAAAGGACCATGAAACAAAAAAAAAATGATTTTTTTTTTATACCCTTATATAATATTAGAAATGAAAACTAAATTGTTCGTCTTTTCAAAAACATTATCCGATCACTCCTTCTGTGTTAATTAGCGTTCGTACGTATACGCGTGACGTCACTGGTGCGCACGGATTTGTGCCGCCGTATTATTTCAAGCGCTATTTTACATGGCGCTTTATAAACACTTATTTAAAATGAAAACTACTACTCCTAAAATGGCGAAGAAATTATTAAGTATTAAGTTAACATTTATTGAAATATATTAATGCATTATTGCAATGAGTATTTGAGTTTTACAGTTTACATTTAGTATAGACAGAATAGTATAAATTTAAAATGGTGTACTATATTTCAACAATTAAATTATTTAAAAATGCTTAACTATTAGTTTATATTTTTAGAATATTGTGAATTTTTTTTTCATTAAATCGTCATAACTAGGTTTTGGTTGAAGAACTATATTGTTAGGTAACGCGGGTAAACTGAATTTTTCTGATATTGTTGAATTATTTTCTTTCATATGAACATGGACTTCTTGCATAATATTTTTGCGCCACTCATCAGTTTTATTTAATTCATATTTTTTTTTTATGACATATCTACTGGCTGGTTTGGAAAATACTATTTTCTCTCCGACTTCCTTTTTATTTACATTGTTATTATGATCTAGTATAGCAATGATACTTCTCATATACATACCTTTGTATTTTAAGTGAATACGTTTTGGCATATATTTTAATCGTAAATTGTGATACGACTCTAATCTACCAGTATGTACAAAATGAGTAGCATGTGTCAAATCCTTTAAAAAGTCGTTTGCCATGATAATTTTTTTCAAAGCGTAATATGATTCGCTTTCTGGGTCTATCCACAGTTTATTTCGTATTTCATTTTCATTTAATTTTTCATGCTCGCATCTCTTTTTTACACCATTATCTTCCCACTCATGCTCATTTGATATGTGTTTTAATATAGATGTAAATTTATCAATGAGTTTTTCTTCATCTCCTTCACATGTCTGTGCTGACCACCAAAGATGATTGTTAATTGACGATTTCCATAAAAAAGCATCAGGATATTTCTTTTCGAGTGGTTTTAATCTTTTCATTAAACTCTTACTTAAATGCCAAATATCGAATTCATGTTTAATATTTGGATGCTGTGTACGGATAAATGCACGTATACCTTTATGTCTATCTGTTAAAAACAACTCGATTTTACAATTACTACTATTAGTTAAATCCATTAGTAATTGTTCACAGGCTTGCCTTTCTAAATCCCCTTTAAATTGGCCCTTTTGAACTTATTTAAAATCTATGATTTTTCCGGTGTTGATATCCATAACTGAATATGTACAGTACCTACTTAGCACAAAAACCCGGTGAGTCATATTGGCCATCCCCAGCTAGCCAAATTGATGATAACTTTATAGCGTCGATGTTTTTTTTTCTGTGTTCTTCCCATTGGCGGCATATTACAGGAAATAAGTATTTATTTATAATTTTGTCATAAACTGGACGAGTAAAAATTGAAAGTTTCAATGCGGAGCAAAATACTTAAAATTGAGAAAATAGAATACCAGATAGTACTAAAGCTGCAGTAATCAAAATGTTTTCTTCTGGTCTCTTACCTGTTTTTGGTTGTAAACACCATTGCAATTTATGGCCCTGTTCACATATAGTTATAATTGAGACCAGTGCACCTTGCGTAAAATGTTGTCGAGAACAAACCATACTACCACATTGACGACAATATTCGAAAAGTTGGGATAAATTTACCCAAAATACAATGAAACAACGATTATCATCAAAATCATTTTGCGTAGATAAATTGTTTTTGTAATGTCGATTATATTCATATTGGCTATCATCATCAGAGTCAATCTCAGAATTAGAACTTTCATCTTCGGATTCGGACGGTATATCAAATGACAAATTATCGTTCTTTTCTACTTTTTGATAAGTTTCTAGCCCTATATCACACTGTACACCTATATCATTGTGATTGACTCGTTCTTCAGAAAATTCTGATTGTAAACTACAGTCATTGGGTTTTAAACTGAAATCCGCGTTGCTTTGAATTACTTTTACTTTTTTCGGAGTATTTGTAGTTAATAATTCTGATGTGAACTGACTAAATTCTCTACGATCTGCCCTTTTATTACGTTCACTAAGTGTCAATGTATTATTTGTTGTGATAATTCTAATAGTAGGGACAACGTTGGGATTTAAATTCATTCTAACTTTTAAATCTGGCATCAGTTTATTTTTCATGATATACGATTGATTAAAATCTTCAAATTTAAAATGTTTCGAACATAATCGTGAATTTCTTGTAGGAGTGAAATATTTTCGTTTGCAAAATTCAACCCAAACTTTATATCTACTAGGAGATTTTTCACGGGTTGGAAATCTATAAAAGTGTAGGCTGGTTTTACTTCTATCGCTTTTTGAACATCCATACGCTGAACAAATCGGCATTGTTATAAATGATCTAAATACAAAATAATTTATTTAACTAATGAGTTATTGAACTATTGGTATACATGATATACATCGTTTTTGTTGTTGTATTATTAAAGTTGTATCAAGTTTTCTAAAAATAATAATATGAGTCTAAATAAAATGGTTATCAATTTGGTTAATATAAACACGTAGTTTCATTGAAAATTCTAAAACCAGCATTTATTATTAGTTGTGTTGAACGATAGAGCGATAGACGCAACGACGCAACGTACATAAGTGACTTATTTTTGTATGCAATATTATATTAATATTTTGTGTTGTGTAATTTGTGTTTAAAAAATGAGTTTAAAACCTTTCTGTTTTGAACCTACTGTGGAAGATATCGATAACAGAATTTATAAAGCACTACGAGTAAATCCAATACAAACAATAAACTATGTGGGAAGAACAGCATTACACCCAAGTAATTGGTGTTTGTGTAAAAAGTGTCCTATTTTGCAAACTGACAAAGAATGTACTTGTTGTTTTGAGTTCGAAAATATATCGAAATTGCATTCTAATATTAAATGCGCGACAGAATTATCATCTTTTAAAAAAATTATTATGGACGAAGAAGTTTTGAACATTACTAGGCAACAGATGATTTTGAGAACTAATGATGAAAAACGAAAAAAAATGCTTTCAATATTAAATCCGGAAAACAAAACTTGGAGATTTATATGTTACAAACAATTTACTCATTGGATAAATGCATGGACTGCAATAGGAAAAGGTAATTTATCTATATTTATTATTAATTAGTAATTATTAATTGTATCGTTAATACTTAATTTTATAGGAAATCGTGTATGTATTCCAGCATGTGTTGTACAAGTTATTCGAAATAAGTACCCTGAAAATAATGGAATATACGTAGGTTTCAAAGAAAACTACAGCAAATAAGAAACTTGAATAAATTTGAACTCTAAATTAATTGTAATAAATAAGTTTGAATAAGATTAGTGTAACTCAGTATTCATTTTATACTTTATTATTTTTTATTATTCATAAAAACCTACATTATGATTATTTAAGTACGTCTATAATCACATATAATACACATATAGTATATTTAGTTATTTAAAATAATGAATAAATATCTAATACCATTGATTAAATATACATAGATAGCCCACAGTTATACAAATAATGTAATAGCCGTAATTAATAGCGCGGCCTCTCAATAGATGGCATTAGAGATGTCAATATCTAAGAAATTATTAAATTAAAATCATAAATAGGCAGTGAAGAATTCATAGGTGGGAGGGTTAATGTTAATGATCACGGCCCGCGTTTATCCAGATAGCGGTTTAGTAATTTTGATAGAAATAAACTGCGATAAGGAAAACATCAAACAATACCTATATTATTTTAATCTCGTATTAATGTATTATAATAATATATGGTTATTAACGAATTAATACAATTTATTATAATCTTAATATCTTAATAATATTAAAATATCAAACAAGACGGTTAACTGCTTCTACGTTCTGCTTAGCCAAAGTGTGAACAAATGACAGATTCATTAAAACGTAAATTTGACTGACTTCGTAATTTATAAAAAAGCTGGTTTTAACTTTTGTTAGCAACAATTAATTGATAATTAGGGCTTGGAATTAAATATATGCTAAAAAACGGTAACAAAATGTCTTAAGAGGACGTCACACTCGCATGTGTTGCCTTCGTCTTACACACGTACGACATACCAAATTTATGCCATGTTACAATACAGTTAATAGCATATTTAATCAATGAATCTAATATATTAAAAAAATTCTTATAGAGTGGGAAGTTACGGGGGGTAAGCGTTTTTTCGTTTTTATTCCCCTTTTCTTTTTACGCTCATTTCCTATTTTTCCTTAATACTCTGGACCGTTTTATTATCAATTCGGCTTTTTTCTCGATTTTTCTCCGTTCCGTTTTCCCGATTCGACCTCATGAAAATTTTTTTAGGTTAAAGAATAGTGGCTCCAATCGCGTTCGTCCAAATTCCCTCCGCCTTTTTTCTTCCCTCGCCTACCGATCGGCTTATCTCTTATCTTTCCCGCCGACCGCTCTCTCGATTTGTTTGCTCGTATTGATAATAGCACAGAATAAATGAAATCAGAAGCGTCACCTTGGCCGCCCGAAAAATCGTCCGACATATTGGATATTGAATCAGTGTGACCACACATCGAATATTAATGTTTTTCATATTTATGTTGCGTTTAAAAACACTGTTCGTAACGGTTTTTTCTCGGCGAGACCATAGAAATCATAGAACACAAAGGTTCTCTGCTTTCGACGCTTGTACGAGTTGGACGTGTATTTTATGCTATTCGTACATTTTTTGAATTTATACTTACCTACCACATTTTTATTTTGCATTAATTATTTATGTATATGTATATCTATATAGTTTGTTATTAAATAATATAATATATATATATATATATATATATATATATTTTTTTTTTTTCTTCAATATTTGTTTTATTTACGAGACGCCGTGAACGTGAACCATTTCATTTTTCTTATTATTTTGTTTTTTTGTTTGCGTCATGGAAGAGTTTTATATTCATAAACGTCCTAAACAATATTCAAAATGTTATATAACTAACTGTAAAAGCCACTTAATGGTAGACAAGGAAAGTCTTAGTTTTTTTTTATTTCCTAAAGATCCGGTCAGATCAGCAATGTGGATCAAGAACAGCAAATGTGATGAACTTAAATCAATCTCCAATTTGGGTTTCAACCAGAAGTATCATTTATGTTCTTTACATTTTGAAAGTAAAATGTTTTCTAATTTTCAGAAAAATCGACTTTATAAAGATGCAATTCCAACATTGTTTGATGTTGATAGTAAGCAGTGTGTAAATGAACCAGTAACGAATATCGAAGTACACGAAAGTCATTCATCATGTTCTACACCTGGTACGTCTCATATAATATTTTATTATAAATATACTGAGATATAAAAGAAATGTAATTGAGCATATTTTGCATTTATTTGTGCATTTTGGTGCATATTTTGACAATTGTTTTGCTTATTCGCACCATATTTACCACAAGTTAAGGGCATTCCTATCTCTAGGATTAAAGTAATTTTAATATTAAGACAAAAAAATATCAAATATGATTACAGGTTCATCTACTCGCTTATCTATAAACTCTCCAAGTTTTTCAGATGCATCAACATCAACGGGAATTACATCTAGTGTCATGGGCGTTCAAACACCTGGTCATCTCTCATCAAAAACTCCCCGAAAAGCTTTTCTACGAGAGAAACTAAAAGAAAGTGAACGGGTTCGGGCTGAGTTGGAACACATCATCATTAATTTGAATCAACAAATAGCCAACGAACCAAGTAACAAATTGAAAAATTGCCTTGAAGTATGTAAAGAACTCTTGTCCCCCACCCTCTTCATGATAATCCAATCTCAAATTCAAAATAAAGATAAAACTCGCCGAGCATTCAGGTACTCTAATGAAATAAAACAAATCGCTTTAAGCATTTATTTTCTAGGACCAAGAGTTTACAATTTGTTGCAAAATCCACTTTCCCTTCCTACTGTTCGAACCCTTCAACGAGTAACTTCAAAATTTGAAATAAATCCAGGTTTTAATGATTTTCTTTTTAATTTTGTATCTTTTAAAATTAGTAATTTTAAATCAAATGCGCTAGATTGCATACTTTGTGCCGATGAAATGGCTTTAAAAACAAACCTATTTTATAACGTTTCCAAAGATAAGATTATAGGTTTTCATGAATCTAATTCTCATAAAAAGTATGAACCTGCCAAATATGCTTTAGTCCTCATGCTTAGAGGAATAAATCAAAATTGGAAACAACCAATAGCTTATTTTCTTGTCTCTAGTAGCTGTACCGGTATTGATCTTAAAGATATCATTATATCAACAATTTGTCGCCTCCAAAATATAAAACTTAATATTCGTGCTTTCATTACTGATCAAGGCTCCAATTTTGCAAATTTTTCTAAAAGCTTTTATGTTTCTCCAGACAAGCCATTTTTTGAAGTAGAAGGAAAACAAATTTTTTATATTTTCGATCCACCTCATCTTTTAAAATCTACACGTAACATGTTCTTTAAACATAACTTCAAAATAAATGATTCCATATTTACTAAAACACATCTTGATTCTTTTTATAATTATGATTCTGAATGTAATCTTCGATTAACTCCAAAATTAAAATATGCGCATGTTCACCCTGGGCCTTTTGAAAAAATGCGTGTGTATTTAGCCAGTCAAATTTTCAGTTCCAGTGTAGCTTATAGTATGACTGTAACTTTATCATCTGGAATTTTACCTCCTTCTGCACAATCTACTATTAATTTCATCAGTGATATGGACAAATTGTTTGATATATTTAATTCATCAAAAACTCCCAATCTTAAAGAATACAATAGACCATTTAAATATACCCATTCACAAATTAATCATTTAGATAAAATGGCTGAAGTTTTTAGAAATATAAGAGTTATCAATAAATTTAATGGACTAGATGTTACTCACAGAATGAATTTTATTAATGGTTGGTTAATTTCAATATCTTCTTTAAAAATGTTGTGGCATTCTTTAAATCCAACCAAAGATCAAAGTTATGTCCTTTACACTAGACGTTTAAATCAAGATTGTTTAGAAAATTTATTTTGTTATTTCCGCCAACAACATGGTAATAATACAAATCCTACACCAATTGATTTTTCTCGGTCTTTTAAAAAACATTTTTGTGCTAATTATTTCAAGCATTCCTCAGGTGCAAATTGCATTGAAGATTTAGATCAAATTTTAGCTTCACAGTTACCCCAGCCTAAAGAAATTATTAATTTTGATATATCCAATAAAAATCTTTTTAAATTTAAATGTATAAGTATTGGTACAGTTGATTACAGACAACTTAACATTCCAGAACGTAATGCATTCACTTACGTTTGTGGCTATTTAATGAAAAAATGTTTAGAAAATCATAATTGTCAGGTTTGTAGTGATTATGCTTACCATCAAAAGCAGTTAGACCATTCAAATCTTTTATGTTACTTTAAAGCTTACCCTACTCGTCAAAATTTAACTTTTGGTAATTTAATGATGCCCCATGACACCTTTTATAATTTCATATATGAATTAGAAAATATTTTCATCCAAAACTTCCCTTCCATTTCTTACGATGACGGTGTTGGCGCCAAATTGAAGATAGATATTAGTAATGTTCCTTTTAATCATCCTTGCAAATCTTTCAATAAAACTTATTTAATTTATTTATTTATCAGATTTAGAATTTATTCAGCAATAAAATTTTTAAATAGATCTTTAATTTCAGAAAAAAAGTTAAAAAATAGAAAATTAGCCATTCTTACCCACTTGTAAAACATAATATATTTATGACAAAGTATACTTATGTGAATCCTACTTACTATAAATCCAAATCACTACTAGTATTCTAGTGGTCATGTACCATCATTTATTAGAACATAGACTGATTATAATAATGTAGTTTTTCACATTTGTTTGCTTTTCTGAGTATGTAATGTATATTATTTTATCCAAGTCTACATCTAATTTTTAAAAAAAAAAATTAATAAATTAAGAATTAGGGAGTTGGGTACATTTTAAAAATAACCTCTCTTTACAATTTTAAATTGTTCACATTGCTAATCGACTATTTCATATTCTATAGATAATTAATCTTCATGTTTATTTAATGTTAATTGTATAATAAAATTTATTTGTATTACATGTACTTAAAGTTTAGTATGTATGCATGCATTTTCCTTTTATTTTATTTATTAATGTATATTTATAATTATTAATTATTTTAATAAATGAATTTATTATACTAGTAAAATCTATTTGTATTTTTTATTCTTCTTAATGTATATTTATAATTATTAATTATTTTAATAAATGAATTTATTATACTAGTAAAATCTATTTGTATTTGTTTTTCTTTATTTATATTAATACCTATAATGGTAACATACAATTAACCATAAAATATTTCTTTTATGGTATTTCATAAAAAAAAAGAACAAGATTATTCCAATGATTTTATTTTATTAAAAATATATCAACAACAGACATACTACAATTGAAGGGCTCTGTGCAAGAACTAGACAGCTCAACTTTTTAAAAATTTTCAGGAAACTGAAGATTTGATAAAGATGATAGAACAAAAAAATATCATACAAATTACTTTAAAATCTATACAATTAGCCTCAGATTTTGTTGTAATACAAAAGCCTTAACTTTTTTTATTCATATCAAATTTCAATAAACAACTACAAAAATTATGGAGCTGTCCTGGTATACGTGCATAATTTCATAGTTCATTTTTTATTTAAATTTAAGTTTTGTTCTCAATATTTAAGTTATAATTACTTTAAAAAAAAAAAAAAAACTATTTAAAATAACACTTAATGCCATTATTTTAAGTATTTTCAAAGAATATATCATAAACAACTTGAAAAATATGAGAAAGTTAGGGTCATTAGCTGTCTTGATTTATGCACATAAATTTATAGGTAATTAACATTTTTATTTTTATTTAAATTGTTCCAGAAAACTATTAATTAGCACCACATATCATATTATAATAATATATTATGAAAACTTGTCACAATAACTTGAAAAATCAAAAATATAATAAAGTAGGTAGGGTAATACACATTATATTGTACTCATTAGCACTTACCCTATATGTTCAAATAAAATATAATGGAAAACTGGTTTAAATATTTCGGAAACAAAATAAGTTTGTTTAATGGTTTCCATTCCTAACTTCCTAATTGTTTATAAAACCTTTTAAAACTCAAACTAAAACATTAATTTAGGAAAATAAAAATGAAACCTGAGTGAACTTTCAAATATTTTATTAAATATCAATAAATATTAAAACAAAACAAATTAGAATTAAAAACAAATATTTATAATAAAAAACACAGATTTATAGACATTATTTTTCTGTACTAGAATCTAAAATAAAAATAGTTTTCAACAAATATGGAGCTGTCTGGTTATTGCACAGAACCCTTCAATTATTTGTTAATTTTTGCATGTCATTGAATACTTGACTGTTATTAATGTTTGATTATGAGAGTATGAACACTTTATAACAAATTTAAAAATAAAGGCTACTTCCGAAGGAACGTCGTTTTTGTAAAAAATATTGCTCAACAGACAAAATTACTGCCTTTTGAAAAATCTAGAACTCCGAACATTATAACTTCAATCTTCGATTAATGCATGGACAAAAAATAAATGCTGGTTGTACGTTTTCTTTAAATTAATTTAAACAACTTTATTAATGAATCATCACAATATAAAATCTAAATTATACAATGAATTTCACAAAGTAGAAATTATTATTTATTATATTTTAATGTATCTTAATTTAATAATTGATTAGAGTGATATCACATTTCAGCTTGTAAATATGTTCGGAAACGTAAATAACATAAAGATATTTAAGATTTTTTTTTCATGGTCACACTTATTCAATATCAAAAATGTCGGACCGTTTTTTCATTTTCCCATAAGAGCAATGTAACGTTATCAAAGGTGACGCTTCTGATTTCATTTATTCTGTGATAATAGTACGCGTCGTCGTATCACGAACCGTTTAACAGCTCGAGTTTTCAGCGTGATTCCCAACTCGAGTAGGTGGCTAGGTAGGTTAAGGCGTTAGGTAGGAAATGATAGTAATCAGTACACATCGGTTTCGATTCCGGGCGCGGATAATTTAAATTTCTGCTTTTTTTTTTGCTTTAATAAACGAAAGAATTCGTTTATTGTCTCCCGTGCATCTTCAGTGTAATTTTAATAAAATTATTGTGATTTGTTGTAGAATTTTCATTTTTGATCTAGCGTATATTAAAAGTAATATTTGTTTTGAACTAAAAAACCAGCATTGAACACTTCATGAAAATTAAAATACACGTTTTTGCATTTTTTGGTTAATAAAATGCATAATATACTAACATTTTTTATTGCATACAAATCTTAGCCCAGGCGATGAGCTTTAATAAATGAATAAATAAATAATTCGTTGATTTTTATTGTATCGTTTAAAATCACTGATTTCAATTATTATTTTTTGTGTGTATCTTATCAAAATCAAATGCATATTTTGGTAAATAAATTTTATTAGCCTAAGTGATGAGTCATATTTAAAAGAACTTATTATTACCATCTACATAAAATATTACATTTTCTAACACAAATTTCAAACAGATAAATTCATAGAGTGATGAGTGTCTGCTAGACAGCGAACGCCATTTGCCGCCATAGGCGGCATCTCCCACGAATCCGATACTGTATTATCAATATAAAATGTATTACAATCTCAGTCTACCACCACCAGTATCTCATAAACCAAGTGATTTTCTTAAATTATTTTTTTTAAAGTCTCTCCATAGTCACTTGGTTTTTTTTTTAACGATTCTCACATTTTAATACTTCACAATTAAAATACTCTACGATTCACCTGTATCCCACCGGGCAGCTAGTATAATATAATAATATAATATAAGTACACAAAATCCATTTTAAATATTTTTAAGAATTTTTAATTTTGTTTGAGACTTTTCAACTCTTACATGCTTAATATTTTTTGAAATCCAGTTAAAATTTCTAAAAAGTTTACATATAATTAGATGTTTGATTACAAATTCAATATGTGGAATACAAGTTTCATTAACATTTAATAAGCTAATTAATTCGGTTTTTATTTTTTTTTCAGCAAATATATTATTTATTATATTATTTATATTATTTTCAGCAATGTATGGTTTTTTTTCTAATATATCTGCAAGGATTTTTTGAGCCAAAATAATAAATTGCGTCAGTTCAAATGTAGGTACTTTCAGATGCATTTCAGACGTTTTTGAATCATAGTTTTTACAAAAAATTAAAAAATCTAATTTATTTGTAATTGAAAAATCAGACTTCACCATTAACTGTTCACAATTTAAGCAGGGAAATTTTAATATACATTTCATTGCTAGGTAACCAGCAAAATAGGTATTTGAACAATTTTCCAAAGTAACCACTGCTTCTTTTTCTAATTGAATGCTTTCCATTCTCCATGAATCGGATGATTCATTGGATGATATTGTTGACTCACTACTATGTCCATCTATTTGTATGTCATTATTTACAGAGTGAGTCATTAAATAGATGTCATCGTCTGGCTCACAGTTAGAAGAACTAGATGGTTTCATTAAACTCATTTTTGCATTTATTCTAAACGTTGTGCGGAAAGTTCTTGCAGTTGGATTTCTGAAATAACATCAACATTTTATTAATTATTGACAACTTAAAATATTCAACTTTTATGTTGTATAAGAATTCAAGTCATACTTTACCTATTATATCCTCCTCTTTGTCTAAATATAGAAAATGTGTTTTCTATTACATCAGAGTTGAGGCGTCCAGTCAAAATGTATGTGAATCCCATATCTTGTTGTTCTTTATAGAGCATTATAATAGCATTCAAGGTCCAGCACATACCATCAAAGCAAACAGGTCTGGTTTCTTGTTTCCCTTTGTTGGTAGAAGTTTTCTTTTTTAAATTTTCAAATGTTATTATTGCTTTTTGAAGAAAGTCTAGTTGCTGTGGTCTCTCGGTGGATAAAGCACATTTATATGGATTGGAATGGTACAAACTCATACTATTTAGTACATCTAGTAAATCATTGAAATACTTAATCATATTAGCTGTCTGTATAGCTGTTTTAGACTTCAGCTGACCGGTGTAAACACTGGTTTTTATAGCTGTAGACATCGTATTACTAAACAGTTGCATAGCTAATTTACATGACATCAATTGAAATGGCCCTGGGTTAATGTGATTGTCAGTAATTTTTAATAAAGAACGACTAGTACAACTTTTTTTATCAATGTCGTAAACATCTCCAAGTCTTGAAAAGAAACTTCTTTGCCTTCAAATATAAAATTGCTTTTTTTTTAAATGATTACGTAAGTTTTTAAATAAATGTGGAGTATCAAAAATTGAATAAATTTGTCTTTCATTAACTTCAAAAAACGGCTTGTCTTTAGTAACTTTCAGTAGTTTAAGTGCTGCTACATTGTTAGTGCCTTGGTCACATATTACAGCTTTAACATGAAATCCACAATCTAATAACCGTTTAATTACCTCCACTAACAACTCACTCAATATACAATTTTTTTCAGATGTCGCTGGTAAAAAATAACAAATAGGCATTTTCCATGATGAATACAAACCACGTATCATAAACACCATGGCTTGACCAGCTAATTTATTTGTACGGCTTTTCGGTCCCAAATCTTCATACCCCTCAACGCAATCTAGAAACTTAGAATATTCAAGATAGTTTTTGATCTTCATTTCGTCAAATATTAATGTGTAGTATAATTCATCTTGACTCATTGAATCACATTTTTTTTTTTAATTGTCGAAATAGTCCTGAGTTAAAACCCGGTCTGAATTTTGAATTACCAAGCCACCGACGAATTGTTGACATGCCAGGTAAAGTTATTTTCTTATTATTTCTTAGAAATTTGTAAGTACTTGGTGATTTGTAAAATAAACTCAAGGCAAAATTTTGTTCTGCTTTTGTGAAAGGTTTTTTTGATGATTTAGCTCTTAATGTCTGCATTTTTACAAGTACTTTAGAGTCTTTTGTTGGGTATTGTAATGAATCTACAATATTATTTGTAGTCTGCCTTCTATTTTTCATTAATTGTAACCTATTTTGCAATCTAAACAGCGATACATTTTTACTGTTAATTTGCTTTTTTTTTTGTTCCAGAGCAAATTTTAGTTTTGAAATTTTATCACCACCAAATAATTTTTTAGGATGTAATTTTATTGGCACGTGTGATTCTTCAATGAATTTCCTTGTTGTTGGTGTCAGTACTGGAGTCGAAGATGTAGAACTAACTGTGGAGAAGTTACTAGTGGAAGGTGGAATTTTATTTGGTGTTAGAACGTAGACATTCGGAGAACCTAATTTGGTAACAATTTCTAATTGAATTGGACTTTTTACACATAATTTCTTATAAACATTAGTAGGTGTGGTATCATGAAAATTTCCGATTTCTATGTATTGAGTAGGAACTGCGTGTTTGTTTAATCTGCTTTTATTTTCGTTAGTATAATCTGTGCTTACAAAATGAGTGTCGCAGATGTATCGACATGATAATTCTTTTGGCGTGAGACTCAGTAGAGTAACATTTCCTAATTAAAATATAAGATTTTATTTTAGCACACAATTTAAAATATTTACTTGTAAGTTGTAATATCTAGGGTGGAGTAGGGAGTTGTCACCTATGCCCAAGTCCAAGTGTCAAGTCAAATTGGCCATAGTAAGCGACTTCACTTAATACCACATATTTATGATTATTATTATCAATACAATAAAGCTATAGCCTATAGGTAGGTATTAATAGTCTTATAACAAAAGATATTTAAGTAGGTAGTTAACTTAAGTGATGCAAATGTTAGCCGTTTATCAAAAGGCCAATAAATTTTTTTACATTCTACCAAAATGTGATAATGAGTAGTATACCGCCTATAGAAAATAACTGATGTACTTAACATGAAATAGTTTTTGAATAAAATATAAATAATAATAAGGTTTTCATTCCCTTTCTTAAGTTTTAAACTACAGTGCAATTTTTCTCATAATTATATTATAGCTAGCTATCAACACCTAGCTATACCTATTACATTGATATTGTGTTACTCGCAACGATTAATTAAATGCACATTTGTAGGTATCTACATGTATATTTAATCAATACCACGACATTCATTTTCATAGAATACCAGAAATAAAATACAATTTGAATAATTTGATAAAATTATAAGACAATACCCACCTAGTTATTTATCAAACAATAGGTATCTACCTAGTTAGTGTGTTATTATTTATCAGTCTTATACACACAAGACAACGCATAAAATGTATCAGTTTTTTTAAATTACTAGATATCAAGTTTAAGGGTATGACTTGATATCTAGTAATTTAAAAAAACTGATACATTTTATGCGTGTCATACCCTTAAACTTTGATTGAATTAAGCTAGTTACATGTATAAAACTTGTAGTTTAATTTTGATAAAAATAACACATTTTTTATGTATTTTATTTCCATTCTAAAATATTATGTTCCATTATTTTTCTAATATAATTGTCCTTACCTGAACTCAAAATCCACTTTTTACGAACGTCCTCATTAGTTGGAAATTTACGGAACGTCAAATCTGGATTATTACGAGCGGATTTACCACAGTCCATGTATACACATTTACTACCACAACCGCGCGACATAATATTAATGTAGGTACAAATAACAACGGAGAATTATTATAATATACAATAACAGCACAATAACGCGAGGTAAGGTAGGTATAAATGTATAATAGTCGTATAGAGAGTCTGTAGTTGTCAGAGCATAGTCGAATTAGACATAAGACAGTTGTTTTTGTCAGTTAACTGTTCAATTAAATGTATTGCGCGCTCTAAGTTAATCAGTCCTTCCGTTAACTATTATATGTGCTATTATTTTTCTGTTTTATTTTTTCTTAACCGATGATTAAAGATGTGACACTGTTTATTAAGTTGTTCTATTCACTCTTCTCATTTAATAAAGTCTCTTATTCGACTAAAAAAAGTATTAAATAGTGCGTCCTCAGTAAAATTACTAACGCTCTTCTGTATACGCAGCTTATCGACAGCCTCCTCGGCGGTCTCGATATTATATAACAATCTAATTACGCGATCGCAACCCATCGTCGCCGTCATTATCGTACTATCGTGACTGATAATTGTAAGAACTAAACTCATTAAATTAATACTATTACATTCTATAAACTCTTATCAAAATGAATAATAACATTAATAATCAAAATAGCAAAACAAAAAACATCGTATCCCCAATAAAAATTGTTAACAATAATAAAACCTCCAAAACATCAAACAGTGCAAATAATACTCATTCAGATGAAGGATGGTCCATAAAACAATATTCTAAAAGAAACTTCTCCAGTTCGTCTAATTGTGAGCCTAACTCTCCACGTGAAAATCAACATAAAACAAAGAAAAAAATGATGATCTGGACTTAAATCAAATTAATAGTCTGAATGACAACCCGCTCGGAGATACTACAACAAATACTCCCACTAATGCACAGATAGACAACATAGATAATAATAATTGAAAATATGAGCGTCGGACCCGAGCTCAGCGACGCGATATGTGTCGCTCGGTAGTACTTTCATTACTTGTAACGGCTTTTCGCGGTACTTGGCCTGCAATTTCGACGGTTGGCCTGCCGTGAGTTGTCTCAACATAACTACGACCTCCCCGACTTCGTATCGAATGCCGTAGAAATGTTTACGGTCGTATTGGTCCTTCATTTTCATTTGTTCGTGTACTGTATTCTCGCGCACCTCCGCTTGTACTTTCTCGGGCGAGTTAGTTTCGTTCCGAGTACGACTCAGCGCGGGTAACGTACCGGGCTGGAAACGTGGCTGATAGACATGGAGGGCTTCGTACGGTGTTTTGGTCGTCGTTTTGTTCACTGCGGTGTTCATTAGGCGCTCGACATCCTTTACTTTCATGTCCCAACGACGTTAGTCCGAAGTCGACATACTGAGGAGCGGAATTAGCGTCCGGTTGGCCCTCTCGACCTGCCCGTTGGCCTGGGGGTGTCACGTAGAGTTGAGCGTGTGAGAGAGATATCTTGCTACAGGTTCATTTTTGTTAGCTATTTCAGACTTTGTTGGGGTTAGTGAATCATCAGCCTGTCGTTACATTCACCAAACATGTAGAGCCATAGCAAAGCAAAAACAAAAATTAATGTCGTTTCCAATGAATGATACTGATACAAAAATGGAATTTGCTGGATTTTACAGCCGAAGTAAATTTCCCAGAGTAATAGGAGCTATAGACTGTACCCATATAAAAATTCAGTCACCAGGTATTAAAAAAATTTAATAATATTGCCACAACCTATGTTTTTTTTATGCAACCATGATTCATTGTAACTTTTATAGGTGGAGATAATGGGGAAACCTTCAGAAATAGGAAAGGTTTTTTTTCTATCAATGCCCAATGCATTTGTAATCCATGGCTCAAAATTACAAACATAGTTAATCGAGACAATTCTTTAATAAAACATAAATTTGAGACAGGGCTCATTGAAGGTATGGTTTTACTTGCAGCAGCTGACGCCAAGTATCAATTTATAGTGTGTGATTTTGGTACAAATGGCAGAATTTCAGATGGTGGAGTTCTGAAAAACACGATATTTTATGAAAAACTTGAAAAAAATCTATTAAACATCCCTCAGCCTGATAGAATCAGAAACTCCGATATCCATGTGCCGTACGTTTTTGTAGTAGATGATGCTTTCCCTCTGACAGAAAACATGATGAAACCATTTAGACAAGCTCAGTTAACTTCTGTCAACAGAATGATATTAAACTATCGCTTATCCCGAGCCAGACGCATTATTGAAAATGCATTCGGTATTTTGGTGGCTCGATTCATAATATTTCATACAGCAATCAACTTGAAACCAGAACACATTGATTCCGTCGTTATGGCCTGCTGTGTACTACATAATTTTTTATTACAAATGGTACCTAGTTCGTATGCTCCTCCAGAGTGCTTTGACCGTGAAAATACGAGTGAAGGTATAATTTTAACAGGATATGAAGCACAAAACAATCACACCTATGGATTGAATAGAAGCAATTTAGGAAACCCACCTCGATCGGCAAAAGAGTTGCGTGAGGATTTTATGAGATATTTTGCTAATAAAGGTCAAGTTCCTTGGCAACAGGACTGTATTTGAAATTATATTATTTTCTTATACTAACTAATTAATTATTGTAATATTAATCTAATAAAATCTATACTATTTAAAATATGTCAATATTGTATGCCAATTCAATTAAAATTATTACTTACGTTTTCATAAACACAGTTTTCATTATAAAAATCGTTTTCTAAACTGGAGTGGGAAGTTCTTGGCGTATCTTGGTCACCCAAAAAACTAAATCAAAAAATTACAAACGCAATGAAAAATAGTCAGTTTTGTAAAAAAATACTACACTGAAAATATTACACTTTGTTACCTCAACAATGAAAAGTACCACAATTTTGGTTTGTATACAGTGTCAGCCGACGCACCAGACTTAATGGATTGTTTTATTTTTTTGTTCTCTTTTCGGTGAGCGCTTCTGAGGTTGTTAATTTTTTTTATTACGGTGTCTTTTGTGGCGTTTGATTCAATTTCTTGTTGTTTTTTAATCATTTTCCCATATGCCGTATCTTTTTTATTCCTGTCATGATATTCTTTTGATTTAATATTCCAAAGACAAGGCTCGCTTTCGTATAACTTTATAAACTCTTCCGTGAATTCGTGGCTCATTTTCAATGTTCTTTCAAATTAAGTAATTTCAAACAAAAGTACTTTTATATGCTTTTAGCAAAATAAAAAAAAACAAAAAATTACGTAAAATAATAAGTGATAACAATATGAATGATAACAAAATAATAATAATGATATCGCATTAATCCTCAAGGCAGATCACAACAGTGCCACCACACGAACAACTTTGAACTGCACAGTCCGACCCGCGCAGTTTTTCCTTTTGGAATTTCGAAGAGGATTTTCGAACTGCGCAGGCTGACATAGGCCTTAAGGCCGATCCTACACACGTGAAGGAAATTCTCAAGGACTGCGCAGTCCAAACCTTGAGGATTTCCT
The DNA here is from genome assembly GCA_027580255.1 of Therioaphis trifolii. Taxonomy (NCBI): domain Eukaryota; kingdom Metazoa; phylum Arthropoda; class Insecta; order Hemiptera; family Aphididae; genus Therioaphis; species Therioaphis trifolii. The sequence goes on from JALBXZ010000169.1 coordinate 21,424, forward strand.
CTGCGTGTGTACCCACCTTAACTCGTACATGGTGAAACCGGCCCTTAGTGGCAAACCACCCTTCGGGTTTTTTGACCCTAAGAAGAATGTTGCAAACCAACCTTCGGGTTGTAAAAAAAAAAAAATATATATATATACATATATTTATTCATATGATAATCTGTAATGAATTATAATACCTTTACTAATTTTATTATTTTATCCAAGTAAAATTAAATATATGTTTAGGTTTTTAAATTTTTATTGGTAGGAATTAACTATAAAGCAGGGCTGGCCACAACGAGGCTTGCGAGCCGCATGTGGCACTTAAATCAGTTTCGTGCGGCTCTTGAACCAAACTTAGACTAACATAAATAAATATATAATTTCATTAGAACCGTAAGATAATAACGTAACAATGTCAACATTCAATAACTATAATTTTTTGTAGTATAAAATATAAATGTTCAATCATTTGATTTAAAATGAAAAACGTATCTTCATTTTAAAAACATTACTTTACAAAGTGGCTCACCTGGAATTAACTTTATAAATTTGCGGCTCCCAAAGTTAAGGTTAATGGCCACCCCTGCTATAAAGTATTATCTATCAAATACTGATTATATTTTAAGGACCCATGTCATAATAAATAATTCTATACATGCATAATTAATTGTATATTTTTAGGATCGTACATTTCTATGACTTAACGATGTTTTAACTCATGTATCTTGCGCATGCGCAATAAAACTGACATTTTTTTAAAAGGCAACCCGTAATTTTAATATCATATTCGGGTTCATCGATTTTTTCAAGCCATTTTGATGTATCAACTTGTGACCTAAACCCAAAATTGACTAAACTAGAGCTAAACTAAGCTAGGTAGAATTTAAAAAATTAAAAAATTCAATTTAATTATTTTTTTTTCTAAATGTGTGTACTTATTTTTTTCTTTTAAATACTATGAAAAAAACCAATCAAAATAATTATTATTAAACTAATTAACTATTTACTTTTTATGAATTATAATCTTTTTTTATTATTACATATGAAATAATACAGTTTAACCATGTATTTTTAAGAAACAAAATTTCTATTTTATTTTTTTTAACAATACTATAAATTTTTATTTACAATTTAATTTACAGAAATTACAAACATCAACTATTCAATAAACTGTTCGAAAGTCCCTTCGTCGTATAAAGTGCATTCCTCAAATCAATGTAAACATTCCCGAGTAGTTGCTGCCAGTATATGGTTTTCGTTTAGGAGGTAACATGCGTACCGTAAGTGAGGGTTTCTTTGCACCAGGCATGTGAACATTGCACCAAAATAAATGTTTGTGTTTATTTGTTATCACGAATTATAAAATGATATCACGTAATTAATTTTTTATTTGTTTGAATCCTCACCATATGTAAAACCCGTGTAATCCCGTTTCGCCGAAACCCATTTCGCCGACAAAAAAACCGGTATTAAACGGATCGAAAAAAAATCCCACTTCGCCGAATCTCATTTGAAAGAATCCCATTTTGCCGAAAAATACCGTGTTTTTACTTATCAGAGTATGGCGTATGCTATTTCAGTCGTAGATGACAATTGCGGAAACAGGAAACATTGTTCCGTAATCTTATCACTGATAAAGTGACATGAATAATATAAGTTATATGTACAAATGTTACACTTACTTACTCGGATTATGATGGGTTTATACGACTGGACACATTTAGTCTTCAGTCACCTTAACAACCATAAGTATGTCCTGGTACAAGATTAATTCAAGTAAAGACAAAAAGCATCTTGTAGTAGACAGTTATATTCACCGGATTGATAAACGTTGTGGTAATAATGAATATTTTAAATGTATCGATAACTGTGGCGGGCGAGCTATTTTAAAATCAGAAACGACCTGCATAATTTCAAAAAGTCATAATCACCCGAACCATGGAGCTGAATTGGCGAAACGTGGTTTTCGAGAGACTCTAAAGGTAAAAGTAATATTCAATTTTGTATACTTAAGTTTAAGTTTGCAAAAGTTATATTTTATTAAAAGAGTAGTATAACTTTAATTTTTATTTAATATTAATAATTATTATTTATAATAATATATTAAATTATACAACTATTGAATATTTAGGAAAAAGTGGTATCAAATCCTACGATGTCTATACCTCAGAGTTTCCATGAAGTGAGGCGATCCCTTGTGTCTTCGGGAATAAAAGGATGCTCTACTTCAGAAGTAGAAGATGCTGTTCCCATGTATACAAGTGTCCGATCCTCGGCGTACAGAAAGCGGATGAAATTGGTACCAAAATTACCTAATAAATTATCAGAACTTTTTCTGGAGGATGAATGGAGATCAACAAATGACGGAAAAGATTTTTTATTAGGTAATTATAAAACTAGATTAAACATGGATTTATAAAAATCAAATCTCTTCAACCTATGTTGTAGACATGGGTAAGTTCACAGTGAACTATCTTTCAATTTAAACGTTAAATTAATTAATAACTAAATAAAATTTTAACTTAAATAAGAATTTAATTTGTTGTTAATTTTTGATAAATTCCAATAGATCCATTAAATGTTTTTTTTTTTAAATTTATTTATTTAGGTAATTGTGCCAATACACCAAGTATTTTGTTGTAGTATTACTTTCCGTATTATAAAGAAAGAGTAAGATTAGGATCATATTTTGCGCTTATCGGTTGATTATCAGCTATCGAAAAACCGACAGCACTCGCAGTTTATAACAATCGAAAACTTAATATTGTAACTTTTATTAAGCATAATAAAGATACGTAGGTACCTAGGTACAGTACCTAACATCAGGCATATACGTGTATAATTATATATGTTGTATTGTGTATTTGTGTATCATTTGTCACTGATTATTATGTGATATACTCGTATCAATAAGACTATATTTTAATGTAAATTTTACTACATATATTACTTTATTTGAATTTTGAATATTACTATATCATTACAATTACTTTACACTACAATTTAATTTCTAGGATGTGATGGTCTTGATGACAAAATTGTTATATTTGGAACGGAAGGATTTTTAAGAAGACTGTGCAGTAGTGATATTGTTTTTATGGATGGAACATTTAAATCAGCACCACACTTATTTACCCAAATTTATACATTACACAGCTATGTCGAAGGAATAATGATACCATTGGTAATTATTAAATAATATATAACTATAAAAGAAATTTATTGTGATTATTTTGTACATAAATATGAACTATATTAAATTAACTTTTAAGGTTTATGCATTGCTACCGAACAAAAGTACGGCAACTTATTCGCGAATGTTTAAAATAATAAAAGAAGCCGCGGTGAGACATAGCTTAGAATTTAGACCAAAAACATTTCAAATAGACTTTGAAATTGGTATGATTGTTTCTATTAGAGAAACGTTTGGGTATGAAACATCTATAAAAGGATGTTTATTCCATTTTGGTCAAGCAATATGGCGGAAGGTTCAAAATTTAGGGCTTATTCATGATTACCAAGACAATGATGACATTAAAAAAACGGTCCGTCGTGTTTGTAGTCTTGCTTTGGTCCCAAATGACCAAATAGATAATTGTTGGGAAGAAATTCATGCTCAAGCTCCTCAGCATGAAGGTAATATTTAAAATTTGTATTCCACTACATATTATTCTATTTTTTTATTTTATTTATTTAATAAATTATTTAGGTTTGGATAAATTTATGAGTTACTTTGTTGAAACATATTTGGATAGCGACGTTTGTATTTTTAATCGTAGTATGTGGAATCACTATGAAACAAATAATACGAGGACAATTAACCACCTTGAAGGTTGGCATTCAGCTCTTAATAGGACTATAGGACGGCCACATCCTAATATTTTTATTTTAATTCGAGAATTGAAAAACCAGCAGCAAAATTTCGAGCTGGATATTCTTTCGCAAAAAAAAAATAATCAAACTCCAAAGAAGAGAACAAAATATAAAAAGTTAGAAGACAGATTAAAAAATGCAAAAGAACGGTAAATATTAATTCATTAATTATATAATTAAAATAAATTAATGAATAAAATGTATGTTTTAATTTAGACTAGCAAATGGACAAATAGACAATATAATGTCGTATCTAGATGCGGTTATGTATCACTTCCATCTCGAAGCCTAATTCGGTGAAGTTTAATAATTTTTTTAATCGTTTTAAATATTTAAGTTTAATAATTTTTTCACAGCCGTCATGTTTTTTCATACTATTACAATTATTTTATTATTATTATTTTTATTTGACAAATAATTATTAATTATTATAATTTAAACATTATTTTAACACAAGTAATATTCCAACAACACTATGATTTCGAGCACAGAGATTATTCGTAATGTTCTTCGTGATGTTCTTCAGTTTACAAGTGTATTTAGATATAATATACAATGTATTATTGTAAATAATTCGTAATTACTAAATAGAATGACTTGTCTTATTTTTTCTCTCGTAGTACATGGTAAATATAACACGATTTAAAATGTTTAAAAATAATGCTTATTTCAAAAATAAAAATGTAAAAAATGTTTTCATACTTAAATCTTACTTTTTTTTTTTTATTTTTAAATATTACTATGAAGTATTAAGTAATAATTATTAAATGTATGTTATATGGAAAAATGCACTTCTACGGTATTCACTGTTACATATATCATGTAATAATCAAAAAATCCTGGCGCCGTGCCTGGATATGGGATTCGGCGAAATGGGATTCGGCGAAACGGGCCTGAACCGTAAAACCATCTGTAACGTTTACAACTTCCTGTCATTGATTTCCCTCCAAACTGTGTTTGACTAAGACCTGTTATCAAACACACAAAAACCGTTTCAAACAAAATAGGCAGATTTCGTCAATAAATAAATTATAAATATTGGTAAGATATTCATAGTTTGTTCTTAAATATAGTGTAGATTAAGATTATGTATGATTATAATCAAGTTGACATTGTTTTATAAGGCTTATAAATTTAAATAGTGAAATATATTTGAATTTGAGTATTTTTTTCTAACTTTGCACCAACCAATATTTGGTGCAATGTTGCAATTTTTTTAGTATACATTTGTTAAAATATGTGTAAATTACCTACCTAATGTTATTTAAATATTTTTAGAGTATGCCGAACAAATACAAAAAACAATTAGGTTCAAGAAACTATAAAAACTATTCTGATGAAACATTAGAAAAATGCCTAGTGAAATAAATAAAAGACTATGACACAAAGGGAAGCTGAGCGGGCATATGGTATTCCACGTCGAAATATTAATTATAAACTAAAACATCTCCACAGTTTAAAGATTGGGCGTCCTACAATATTTTCAAGCAATGAGGAGAAAAGTTTTGTTTACCATATTATAGTTATGAGCAACTATGGATTTCCGATTGATAAGACAGATTTAAGACATATTGTAAAGTCGTATTTAGATAGGATTGGTAGAAAGGTGAACGTGTTTCAAAATAATTTACCAGGTCTATCTTGGACTGCAGATTTTATAAAACGTCATAAAAATCTAAGAGTTCGATTGGCTTCAAATATTAAAAGAACAAGAGCTGCAATAAATAAAGAAATTTTACAAAATTACATAACAAACTTAAAGGAAACTATGTCTGGTGTACTACCTGAAAATGTTTATAATTATAATGAAACTAATTTAACTGACAATCCTGGTCAAAAAAAAGTCTTAGTTAAGCGAAGAAGTAAATATCCAGAACGAATATGCAACACTTCTAAAGTTTTTATTAGTCGTATGATGTGTGGAAATTCTAAAGGAGAAATATTACCACCTTATGTTGTGTACAAAGCAAAAGGTCTGTGGGAACCTTGGACACAAAATGGTCCAAAAAATTTTAGGTATAATCTAGCCCTTCAGGCTGGTTTGATGCAAAAATATTCCAAGATTGGTTTGAAAAAACACTGCTGCGTCATTTAAAAAAAAAAGACCTGGGAAGAAAGTTGTCATAGGAGATAATTTATCATCACATTTATCTTCTCATATAATTGAAACTTGTAAAAAAGAAAATATATACTTTGTGTGCCTCCCTCCAAATAGTACTCATCTTACACAACCATTGGATGTTGCATTTTTCCATCCTATTAAGGTGGCTTGGCGTAAAATTTTATCTGACTGGAAAAGTAGTACTGAAGGTTTGAAAAATACTGTCTTGCAAAAACAATCATTCCCTGCACTATTAAACCAGTTATTGAATGACTTACAGCCTACAATGACATCAACATTGCAAAATGGTTTTAGAAAATGCGGAATATATCCTTGTGATGTAAATTAATTATTAGCAAGACTTCCGAATTCTGAAGATAATAATTCCTCAATTGAAGAAACCTTTATTCAGCATTCGAGTGCCAAAAGATCAGAAACTGTACAACCTCTGAGAAATAAAAGAAAAAAACTACATATAGAACCAGACAAAAGTTATGCTCATGATGTTAGTGAAAATTCTTGTACAGAACAATCAGATGAGGCTGAAGATGTTGGCTCGTTTACAGATGACAAAGATGATTGCCCAGTGAGTAAGAATGGAAAATTCTCAGAAAATGATTTTGTAATATTCAAGTACATGGAAACATTGTATCCGGGTCGTGTATCAAGTATTGAACCTGTATTAATAAACTAATCAATTTTATCTTCCACCTGTGTCTGAATCATTTTATGATTTTAAAAACTGTAATTATCTTAACATTATTAATTACTTAGGTGACTCGTTTTCTAATCATGATTTTAATTCTACTGATGTAAATATTTTAACTAATCAGTTATATTCAATCCTTTATAAAGCAGTTGATATATTTGTCCCAATAAAAAATATATCTCTAAATTCTTTCCCTAGTTGGTATTCTAGCAAACTTAAGCTGTTGATAAAAGAAAAAAAATTGCTCATCTAGTATATAAACAAACTAATAATATTAATGATTATAACAATTGTTCTCAATTACGAGCTAAATGTAAAAGTCTAGCAAAGCTGGACTATTATATAATTATATTATAAAATCTCAATCATATATTAAACATAACCCGAAGCAATTTTGGAAGTTTGTAAATAAACGTAGAGATAAAAATGCCTTACCTAAAATTCTCACTTTTGATTCTGTTTCTGCGGATAATGAACAAGATATTGTTAACCTTTTTGCATCTTATTTCGCTAAAGCATACTGTGATCCTAATAATTTTACTCATAATAATCATATTAACAAAAACCTAAATGAAAATATTAATAATTCTACTTTCTTATTTAATCAACTATCTTTTACTGAAATTGATGTTTTAAAATCAATCTCCACTCTACCTCTTATATCAAGTAGTGGACCAGATGGTATACCTCCATTTGCCTATATAATTGCAGGTTCATTTTAACACCAATTCTAACATATATTTTTAATACCTCACTTATTAATGGTTCTTTTCCTGAATTCTGGAAAACCTCATTTGTTTCTCCATGTTTTAAAAAGAATGACCCCTCAATAGTTTCAAATTATCGTCCAATTTCTAAACTATCTGCTATTCCTAAAGTATTTCCTTATTTAAGATCAAACTACAAATCACTGTTCCTCTCATCTTTTCAATAATCAACACGGTTTTATATCTAAACCAGTGGTGCGTAACCTTTTTTGATCCACGACCCCCCAAAATGATTTATTTTTATAATACGACCCCCTTCCTACTAACATTATGTAAGTCTATAATATATTTACTTGATAGTCTTTATGTATACATTTTATTCATATTCATTAAATCGTTAATTTTAGGCAATTTTAAAATTTCTTTAATTTAATTAATCAAAAACATGAAAAAAAAAAATACAAAATTAAAGTTTTATAAAATCTAAAATTAAAAAATGTATTATTATAATGATACTCAAAATTTTAATATCTTTAAAATTATAAAATTACTATTTAATTATTTTAATGAGAGGCCTGAGCTTGCATTGTAGACATGATTGATTCTATGTTTGGTTAAATATTTGACACTGCTACTCTTAAATCAACTTCAACATTTAATCTGGAGTGATATTTGTTTTTAATTATCGTTAGTGTTGAAAATGCTGTGTCGCATAAATAAGTTGATGCAAAAGGAAGTAAAATTGATATTGCTTGTTTTGATAATTCTAGATATTCAGATTTTATGGAAATCCAAAATGTATCACATACATTTTCTTTAAATCTTATACGTTGATTTTCATCTGATAACAAGTCAATAAGTTCTTCGCTTATTTTTAAATTTCCTAATTTTATTTCATTGGTATTAAAATGAAATCGATTTCTTATCCAACCTAGACTTTCTTCTGGGAAATCTTCAAACCGTTCATTAAAGATTGTTTGTAAACTTATTAGATGAGTAGTTATAATTTCTTTTATCATATTAATATCCACATCATTATCACTGAGGAATTCTGAAAAACATTTCAAATTTGTCATCGTCGATATAATTTTTCCACAGAAGTATTTTCTTTTTAAAAGCATTGATTTTATCAGAAAGAAACAAAATATTAGTATTTTTCCCTTGTAGGCTTAAATTTAGACAATTTAGTTTTTCAAATATATCTGCAAGATAACACAGAATTGAAAGCCATTGCTCGTCAAAAAGGTTCCGAAACTGTATTATCCGAACTTTACTTTCTATAACACTTTCATCATCACTATTCATCGGTCGTTTAGTCAAAAATTTATCCATATCGATGTTTTAGTTTATATATTATAAAATATTAAAATATTAAAAATATTAGTTTAAAATAATACAAAATACAAATAATTATTACAAACTATACAAAATTATAAGCATTAATAGGATTAACTCAACGGCTCGTATACGACTATCGGACTATTTCATAATAACGTTAAGATTAAATAAAATTACTGACTAAATTCAATTTAAAAATAACCTATATACTGCGTGATTCAATAGAACTTGTTGTCGCAACATTAAGATATGACATAATATTACGATTGTCACAGCCATTGAAGGTACAAAATAATTTTACTTTGTATAAAACTATAAAATAATATACATAGTATAAAACTTTTTCATTTGGTGTAAAATTACTGGCGACCCCCTTATAAAATTTCGCGACCCCCTGAGGGGTCGCGACCCCCAGGTTGCGCACCACTGCTGTAAAATATTAAAAGTTTTTAATCTCTGATTTATCCTTTCAATATGCACTCGGGCTTTTGCAATGTCTTTAGTTAAAAGTGCATCAGCTTTAGAAAGTTGCTTTTTGGACCGTAAAAAGGGAGGTCGAATTATTTCTATATTTTTTTTCTTGCAGCAATCATCAATTAAAAAAACCTTTGTCAATCATTATTGCATCAGGTTGTTCCATCATTTCGATTACATTACTTTGTTCAAATATTGCCTTATCTTATGCACGTCCCCCAAAAGGCCTACTTATGTATACAATTAGACCACCAGGAGAAATACCTATCATAAATTATAATGTAAATGTTGATTTGTAATTGCTGTAACACCTAATACGGCATGTCAAACATTTAGGTTTTTGTAAGGATATTTCTGTACAATCTAATACAATTATTCTAGTGTTAGAAAATTTTTCAAAACAATAAGGCATATTATTTAACACTTCTTGTTTTGAAGGCCAATATATAAGGGGTTTAAAAATTTGGGCTAAAAGAGGTATCATAAATGTATATATCAATCTACAAGTTTCTGAAGTGACATTTTGAAACAAGACAGCTAAAATTGCAAAAGACATACCTTGTTTCAATTTTAAAAACACCAAAATTATTGTTTCTTTTATGTTCATAATATGCCTTCTCGTATCAGGAAAATTTATTTTAAATAACTCAATTATTTTTTCTAATATTTCAAAAGAACATATTCCAGTCATTGTTACAAGCTTTTTTGGTGTATCTATTAAACTTATGAAAGGAACAGTAAAATCGCCACTAGTCACTTGAGTACCAATTTCTTTAGTACAACCCAATTCATTATAAATATTATTTATAAAATTGTTTTCTTTTTCTAAACTGTCTTCATTATGTTCAGAAGCTTCATCATTATTGTAGATGTGTGTTTGAGAAGAGTCGCTTGAAGATGTATTTAATAAAACTGAATTTGAATTCTGTACAGAATAAATAAATAAAAATGTAATGTTTTTTAAACAAATAATTTTAAAGGGATCATTTTACCTGCAGTGGTTTATCTTCAAGAAAACTTCTTTTTTTTGGTGAATTCCTCTTTTTTGTTAATATTGATGCTACAGTTGACTCAGGTAAATTTTTAGAAGGTACAGTGGTTGGTCTTAGACGCTTTCTCTTACCTATCCCTATTGATTAAAAAACATATGACTCCAAATTACTAGGTACTGATGAATTATTTCATATGACATACCACCAGATTTAAAATCTTCATTGGTAAAATGAAGTGTACAAATTTTCAATTGTTTTTTGTTCAATGTTTCTTTACCCATTCTTAATACCATTGCCCATATTTTGTGGCGATTATTTAGTTCTTCAACTCCATTTTTATTTCTCCACAAGACTTTTGGCTCTTTTGTTGATGGAAATGAGTGAAAACTGATGTCATCAGATGATGAGTATTTTGTCTTACAACCAAATACTGAGCAGTAATTATGACTTTTTTTTGTGAAGCCATTTTTACTATCCTAAAGAAAATAAAACCTATTAAAAATCATCAAATAATTGATGTACTGGCTATGTTTATAAAACAAAAATATTCTGAATGATACTAAATTTCTTACTATATTAAAATAAGAACAATAAATTATTAAACATGATAAATTTATCGTAGTGTTTTATTAAAATATTGAGTTGAGTATGACAGATACCAATATACCATTATATTTTTATCCCGGCTATTGCAGTTCAAAATTTTTCGGCCAGAGCGCGTTTTGTTGTTTTGTTTCCCCAATATAATAAATAATAATATTATCACTGAGATAGATAAGAATACACTAGAGCTCGTACTTGCCACTTGGTAACAAAAACAAGTCACGCTATCCCCACCACTGGGTGTATGGCAATTTCACATTATAATAAAGATATTATGGTCCTATAATTGTTTTCGTGTATGATTTTACAGTTGGAATTGGTGGGCTAAATCGTTAGTAAAACTTGGTTGGGTTAGGTTAAAATGTAATGACGGAAGACATTTCTGGGGGGGGAACTCGTTGTATGACCTCCTAACACCCCCCCCCCCCCGTGTGCACCACTGGCTATGATAATGAGTCCCATAAAACCTAATATAAAAACAGCTAATGACATTTTAATAGGTATAGAAAGATAACAAAACTAGAAACACCAATGATCATTATTATTTTACTATAGTCGATAAGTTGTGCGCATGGGCGTGGCTTTTGTTCCGTGGTAGCGCTTGACGCGCTGTCGCGGACGGGAGCTTTCATTAGTCTAGTATCGACTGCCGATGTGTGTAAATAATTTAAAATGCATTGTGCGTATTTTCACACATTCCAGGAAATGGCGCCTCAGCTGCACGATGTACGTACGCACATCTACCTAACGCAGAACACATGACGCACACACACACAAATCCATGTCTCGTTGCTTCATTGTCCGTTGCTTCGGTCATGTGATCGATGCTTGAGGAGGGAGTATGAACGGCAGCTGACCAAAACTGGTCGCCGCCGAGTCATCATCTCATTTTGAATCGACTGTAGATACTTAATTATAATTCTGTTGGAAAAAAATTAACTTCGTCTTCTTTTTTGGTTTTAGCCAATTAAGATCATATGCAATTTCATAATGTGTAATAATAAAACAAGATAATAATATTCATAATTAGTTTAACAATAATAATTTTGATAGATTGTTTCATAGTGTTTAGAAGAAAAAAATAAGTAGGCACAGTTAGAAAAAATAATTAATACAATTCAATTTTTTAATTTTTTTAATTCTATCTAGCTCTAGTTTAGTCAATTTGGGGTTTAGGACACAAGATGATACATCAAAATGGCTTGAAAAAAATCGATGAACCCTAATATGATATTCTAATTACAGGTTTCCATTTAAAAAAATGTAAGTTTTATTGTGCATGCGCAAGATGCATGAGGTAAAAACATTGTAAGTCATAGAAATTTACGATCCTTTAGTCTAGTTAAATGTCCCGCAAACAGAATTGAAAAATATTTACATGGTGACGAGTGGTAAAGTGACACCCCTGATTTTTGGGACACACGGTGTACATAATATATATATATAGATAATGGTGTGTATCATTTAAAAAATATCACCAGTATACCAGTATTATTTTCAAATACAAGGCCAAATGCAAATAACGAATCACCATAAGTGTTATTTTTTCATTTACACTCCTTAAGGGACACATTTGGAAATAATTGAATACAATGATGTTATTTGAATCATTAAAATGGAGCAAAAACTAAAATTGTCTGTATTGTGTAATTGTTTTAGGCTTACTTGTAAAATGTTTGTTTTAGATTTTACGAAGAATGTTTACTACGAGAAATTATCGAACCCCAATATAGTAAATTCTGATTTTTGTGTAGGTACTTTATTTATATGCACATTGTACAATGAATTGAATTAGGGAGTATGGACTATGGACTGAAGTCGAGCCAAAACTGGTAATCGTAATATCCGTGGTTTGTAATAATTATATTCAGTGAAATATAATTCATTTTATTAATATTTTTCATTTTTCATATTTAATGAAATTGTAAAAAACTAAATTTAATTTAAAATACATTTGTCTAAAAATATATCATATTCTTTATGACCCACCAACGGGTTTGATGGGGGATCGTACCTGTTTATTGTATTCCCCCATCAAGATCGTACCATTTTGCAGCACTGGTTGATACTAATTTAAAATAATTAAACAATATTAGTATAGTTAATGATATTCTGAATTATATTGCATTACTTATAAATAGGACTGGGATTTTAATGCAAAGACATCTTTTAAAGTATATTTTATTTTGTATTTTTTTTGCATTTTTTGACAAAATTAACCTTAAATGCATTTTTAGGACATTTTTTTGACGTTTTTAGAGCATTTTCTGGGTTTTTAGAGCATTTTCTGGGTTTTTAGAACATTTTTCACAATTTCTTCAGAAAATGAACGAAAATAGTTGCGATTCACGAGAAACTTTAATAAAATAAAATTATCACCGTTATATACCTATTATGAATTATTATTTTTATTACACCATACATACATACAAAGGTAAAAGTTATCGTCGATAAGAATTTTATCATAGCTAGGCTTAGATAAGTATTACTGAATTAGTAACCAATTAGTTCGTGTGTTTCGTCGTGTCGTGTTTTTTCGTATGATTCGTATGATTTAGACGAAACAACCGACGCAGAAGGACGTTTTGTTGCAAACTTCATCGTAGGTACTTTAGAAATCGGTTGTCCTGGAAAAACATTTCTTTTAAACTGTGAGTTGTTGTACCGTAGGCCGGGGTAACTTTGGCCCGCCATTGGAATTTCTCATACTTTTGTGTGGTGTGATAAGACGTGTGACTATTATCAACATATTGTGGTGGTTTCCGATAGTCAACAACACTGGTAACCGAATATGATAACAGTTTTTGCCGCTATCACTTGTCTTGTTATCAATAAAAATTTTGTTTGTTGTCAAAGTTTTTGTTTGGAAAAAGTGTGCTTTCATAACTTTTATTTGGTGTTGTATGATACAATCAACTTAGTACTAGGTAACTAAGAATATTGTCTCACATATATAATCGTTATAAAGTTTTTATCAACAATTGTAAAAAAACACTTTTTTTTGGTTGGTTAAAACACGTTTTTAAGGTCGGGGTAACTTTGGCCCTGGGACAATGTTTCCCGATAGCTACAATCTAAGTCGAACAATTTTGTTTATTTTCCTTTTTTTGGCATTATAATACTATTTCCGTGTTTTATATAGTCCCTCTTGGTACTTAATTTGTATAGTATCTCCATTGATTAAATATACATAGATAGACCAAGTCAATGGACAATATGGGAATATGAATATTAGTAGCGTAAGAATGTCAATAGATAGCGGGTACAGTAATTGACCACCAAATAATTATATAAATCGAGTAGACCATGAAAACATATATCTATATTATGGTGGTGAGGGGTACGCCGGGAAAAGACCGCAGACCCGCATATTAAATCGCGATAAGAAGTTTCAATTCCACGAATATAAATTGATATTGAATATTATTATTATTATTATTATTATTATTATTATTATTCTGGGACGAGGTGGCCGAGCGGTCAAACTTATATCATTGATTAAATATACTATAAAAAAAAATATGCAAATATATTTTGGAAATTTTATGCATTTCTAAGTACAAAATATTTTGAAAGTTTACGTGATTTTGACACACTTACCGTATCTTAACTCCTTTATTAACAAAAGCCGTGCCTATATTATATCTTAAAATTTAAGAGAGCCACTTATGTGGGGTCTAGTATTAAATTTTCAGTCCTTAGATATTCAAGCTGATAAAAATAAATAATCCTTCGTTATTAAAATCATGTATGATACAAACTGTACGATAGTTACAAAAGAAAATAAGGTAAGAATAAACAGTAAATACAAATCAATTTAATGATTATAATATATTTTTATTTTTATAAAATGCATTCCAACAATAATACATATTTAAGTTATTACTTATTTTTTAAAATACTTAATTTATTTTGGTTTTTTTCAACTCTGGTGCTTTTAATATTTCTGGATTTCCAATTAAAATCTCTGAGGAGCTTACAATTAATAAAATGAATAATTATATAATTAAAATGGTCATTGCATGATTCATAAAACTTACAGATATATGACAAATCACTTTTTATTTTATCAAAAAGAAATTGACGTATGAATTTTTTGTGAGGCATTATTTCAACGGTTTTTTTAATTATTTGCTGTGCTTAAGTTATAAATTGAGTAAAGCTATGTGTTGGTCTTTTTAAAAATATATCAGATGTTTTACAGTCATAGTTTCTACAAAAAATAAGAAATTCTTGTTCATTAAATTGATTTTCTTCATCAGATTTTATCATTACATTTGAACAATTGTCACATTTAAATTTTTTAAAACATTTGTGTGCCAAGTAACCTGCAAAATACCTGTTTGAGCAATTTTCAAGTGTTACTTTAGCTTCATACTCTTCTAACGTTGAAACATCAATTGTAGATATGGATGAAAACGCATGAGTAGTGGGAATATTTAATATTATTATTATATTAAACACGGACAATTTAAAATATAATAATTAATAACGTTGCAAATTTAAATTCAAATTCGGCAAACCCACAATGATAGTGATAACTGATAACAATTAACACAGATAGCTATTTGGTCTTGGTAAGACAAAACATTTTCATGGCGGAACAAACTACTAACAGCGTAACCATAGCGCTACTTATTGGCCTGGCTCCCACACTACTACATTTCTGGCTCCCATTTCACTTTATAAAGCGTTAACGATTTTTCCTATCACTTGGTCTATCTATGTATATTTAATCAATGGTATCTCCTCTGTCTTTTCTTTTTTGTGTAATAGATCAACATGCCGCGGAAAGTAATACGTAAGCCCGGTACTAGGACGTACCAGAATTATAGTGAAAATACTTTACAAATGTGCCTAAAGTCAATAAGATTAAAATTAATGAGCCAACGTGCAGCTTCAAATCACTATAAGATACCTAGATCGACCATAAAAAATAAATTAAAAAAATGACCACGGCAAAAGTGTTGGCCGTCCGACAGTCTTTTGCCGTGAACAAGAATTGAGTTTTGCTCAGCACTGTGTTACTTTGGCTAATTACGGATTTCCATTGATACCTTATGACCTAAAAATGACCATAAGTCGATATTTGAATAGCAAAGGTACTCAAGTACCACAGTTTAAGAACAATATACCGGGAGATGATTGGGTAAGCGGTTTTCTTAAAAGACATCCAGAATTGTCGGTTAAGTTTATTGCAAATATTAAAAAAACTCGCGCCAACATAACATCAAGTGACATTAACGATTATATGGACCGCCTCGAAAGGACGTTGAGTGGTATTCCGCCTTCGAGGATATATAATTACGACGAGACGAACTTAACCGACGACCCGGGAAATAAGTTATTGCAAAGAGAGGTGCAAAATATGTTGAAAATATTTGCAATTCTAGCAAAAGCGCCATTTCCCTAATGTTTTGTGGCAATGCGGAGGGTCATGTCATTCCAACTTATGTAGTTTATAAAGCGGAATCGTTGTGGACTACGTGGACAGAAGGTGGTCCACCTCGTACCCGGTACAACAGAACCAAAAGTGGTTGGTTTGACTCCGTCACCTTTGAAGACTGGTTCGAGAATGTTTTCTTGAAAGAAGTAGAAGGTGGTGGACCTTCAGCGTTGATAGGTGATAATTTGGCCTCTCACATCAACGAACGTGTGTTGAGGTTATGTGATGAACACGATATTAAATTTATATGTTTACCTCCGAATACGACACATATTTCCCGAGAGAGAGTGGAAAAAAACCAAACATGGTTCTTGCTTCTCTACATTACCCAAAGACGTGTTTCCAAGGCTTCTCGCCAAGTTGATGGACAAAATGGAATTTAAAAAAACACAGAACTTGCAATCGGGATTTGCAAAAGCTGGTATCTACCCTATTAACAGGCAAAAGCTTCTCGATCGATTAGCAGAAAATAAAAATTGCACACTGGACGAAGATTTGATCGGACAGGCGTTCTTAGATCGTTTTCAAAAAGAACGCGAAGATTTCATAGGTGGACCTGGCAAGACACGAAAAAAAACTACAAGTTTTACCAGGAAACAGTATTTTTTATGAAGACCTCCAACAGGCAAGTGTTGATACCGGACCTGTGGCAAAAAATAAAAAACGTAAAGTTGTGTCTTCTTCCTCCAGCGATGAATCCGATATTATGGATTTTGTCGATGAGTCAGATAGTGGCAGTGAAGAGGACAGTGATGAAAACATGGATAACCTACATGCAGACGAAGTTGAAGCCGATGAACCTCAAGCCGGTGAACCTGAAAGAGATCAAGCTTCGTACAAAGTTGGAGATTTTGTTATAGTAATGTTTGAGAACAAAAAGTTTCCGGGTCGTATAACTGCGATAAGGGAAAAAGGCGCAGAAGTAGATTGCATGGAAAAGAGGTCAAAAAGCTGGCGGTGGCCGACAAAAAAAGATTGCATCAAATATGAGTGGGGCGACGTAATCGGAAAAATCGAACCACCTAAGTTATGCAAACGTAATTTTTTCCTGGTTCCAGATCTTGACGAATTTGTTTGAAAACATAAATTTATATTTCTTATAACTGTTTTACAGATTTTTCTTTATAATATAAATATAATATTTAATAATGTAATACATAAATGTATAATTCGTATAGGTACCTACCTAACTGTTTTACAGATTTTTTTTTATAATAATTAAAGTATACATTTCTGATGAAATAAACAGTTTCTTCTTCCTAAAAGTTGTTTTTATTTGTTATTTTAGATTGTTTTACCATCAAAATACACGTAATTAATTCTCAGGTAGTAGCTAATTAATCTAGCATAGGCTAACTTTGGACCAATGCAGAAATAAGGTGAAAACTATAGGGATTTTAGAGGTGGGTTAAAGTTACCCCGTTACCGGGTAACTTTGGCCCATTTTTTCAAAAAAATATTTTATAGTGAAAAAATTAAAAAATTAAAAATTTGATTTTGCAGAAGGGATATCTGTACCCACACCTTTACGTGAAAATTATTAGGTTTTAATTTTTTTACTCATAACCTAGTTAAATTTTGCCCTTAAGTTGAAAAAAGCGTTAAAATGGCGCAAAGTTACCGCGGCTTACGGTACCCTGTAGATTACACCATTAATATAAACACCCAATATTATGTATATACTTATTATAATTCACTGGAAATACGGTTTACGTGACTGCACGAGCATTGATTATTCGCTGATCCAGCGAATATCATGTCTCGTTGCCGACACGACTCGGCCAGAGCGTGAGAACGCTCAGTCATGGATTGACCAGTCAGAGCATCTACACGCATTATAGCAGAGCATCATTTTTATTAAGCGTACATTTAACGTAAATATACTTTATTCATGTATTAAACTTATTATTATCGTCTTTATTCTTGCCTTCAACATAAAAGTTACGGCTGCAATACATCATTTGGTGGCAGCGGTGGCAGTGATTTTTCTTTTTCTTTTTCGTTAAACAAATTTCACTGTCGAACTTACGTATTTGCAATCGTAACTTGCATCAACATCTAGAAGGACAACACATTCCAGAGCATCATAAGAATTTGCAATCGTAACTTGCATCAACATCTAGAAGGACAACACTTTCCAGAGCATCATAAGTATTGTAAGTGGATCATAATTCTAAACTAACAAATCGCGTCTTCATAGAGAGACGCAGTCAAACAGCAACATAGTATACGAGTGCTGCCGGAAGCCGCCGTCGGCGTCACAGAGCGCCGCCGCCGGGAGCCGGCGTCGGCGTCACAGAGCGCCGCCGCCGGGAGCCGCCGTCAACGTCACAGAGTGCCGCCGCCGGACATCGCCGTCGAGGACACAACGCGTGCTGACAACAGCCGCCGCCGGGATCCACCACCAATAAACAACAGCGCCATTGTCACTGTACGAGCGGGGAATCTACAATGCAGCCATTCTCCGTACTCATCGTAATATTGTAAGTCCGTAATAATAATAATAATTTGTAAATTTTTTTTTTAACGTCGGTGCACCGTAGCATACGTTCACGAAATATTTGTATTATTTTTTTTTTTTATTTTATATATATATATATATATATTGGAGCAGAGAATATTTATTTAACAGAGCATCTATTTATGTATAAAAACCTCATATAATAATTAATATTTTGCATGTCGGGTAGAAACGACAACGTTAGAGATAATAATTTAATTTCTTTTTCGGGGGAGGAAAGTGACGAAAGTGATTCTAGCGGAG
The DNA here is from genome assembly GCA_027580255.1 of Therioaphis trifolii. NCBI lineage: Eukaryota > Metazoa > Arthropoda > Insecta > Hemiptera > Aphididae > Therioaphis > Therioaphis trifolii. The sequence goes on from JALBXZ010000169.1 coordinate 40,416, forward strand.
AGTTATTTCAACCGAGTAGAGGAGTTTTAGATAGAGTAAGGGACTCGCTCGATCGCGTAGATAATACAGTAGAATCGGCTAGATATTTCCTTAGGTCTAATAAGTTAGTAATAAATAGGGGTAATTCGTCGGACGCCACAATGGCAAAATTCATGTCAATAGAACAAGCCTTAAAACTAATCCCAATATTCGACGGGGAAAATTCAGATTCTAGTCATGCTTTCCAAAATGCATGCGATTTTGCAATTAGTAACGTAGATCCGGAATTGAAGGCCATGTTCCTAAAAGGTATTACGACTAGATTAGTGGGAAAAGCCTATCGCGCGATTCGGTATAAAGAAATTAAATCATTCTCAGAGCTTCAGTCAGTTTTAAATTCCCTGGTGGACAAAAAACAAACGTTGGCCCAATTACATTTAAAGTTATCAATGTTCAGATACTCGACTAGCGAAACCATACAGCAGTACGCTGACCGTGCAGAACAGCTGTTTTACGATGTTATGGAAGCATCTAATGCTACAAGTGGTATTTCGGATACGGAGAGTATTGCCAAAATAACATCATTACAAATTCTCACCGCTTTTACGGAAGGTCTTCCGCATGATACAAAGATAATAGTTAAAGCCAGTAGACCGAAAGAATTATCGGAGGCTGTGCAGATCGCTTTGGAAGAAGAAGCATCTCGCTGTGCACAGAAGGAAATATATAAGAATGTCAAGGAACATAAAGCAAAATATAAAGTACAAACACATGATTTTTCAAAACCACCTTTTATGGGTAAACCTCCTGGAAATTGTTTTCTTTGCGGTCGTTCTAACCATCAAGCTCGTCAATGCCGAGCATCAGAGGCAGATAAAGCACGATACAAAGACTCACGAAATAACGTAAGGGTGGAGCAACATCATGTAAGAATGATTGTATGCAGTTACTGTAAGAAGCCCAATCATAAAATGGAAGACTGCCGTAAACGCAAATTCGTAAATGAACGAAGATCTCAAGATAATCAAGGTCAAAGGTCGGGAAACGAGTCAACACCGAGCCTCAGTGGCGGACGTTCGGTGAAGGAAATCAAAACCGCCACACTAAATCTGCAAGGACTTTCCATTTCGAATCAGAGTTAATGGATAATCATATAACACTAAACATTTCACAATGTGTTCAAGGGGAAGCTAAACTTCTACTGGACACTGGAAGCGACTTAAACCTGATTAAACTTTCAACGTTACGAGATGAAGTCATAGTGGATAAAACGCAACGTTATCAATTAAAAGGAATCAATGAATTGTTAGTACACACCATAGGAGCCGTTACTTTGGAAATACAACTAGGATTAGAAATAAAACAAACCCAATTTCAAGTCATCAGCGACAATTTCCCAATTCCGCAGGCAGGTATTTTAGGGAAACCATTTCTTGTGCAAAACAATATCTCTATCGATTATAGTACTTCAAAAATTTCTCAATCAAAAGCAGAAAATCTTATGTTATCGCCTAGGTCCGAAACCTTAATACCAATAACTAGTACGAAATCAGAAGGCGTCACGTTAATTATTCACTCACAGATGTTGTCCAACACTAATGTTCGTCTCGGTAATGTAGTTAACACAGTTCACCGAGGTAAAGTGATGGCAGTTGCTGTCAATCCGTCGGATGAAATGATTACCGTATCATATCCAAAGTTGGAGGACATTTCTTTCGAAGAACTACGACAGCCTACGACATTGGTAACAACTAAATCTAACCTCGTAGAAACGGACCGTAGCCAACGGATTAGGGAAGTGATTCAAATGGACCATTTGAATTCAGAAGAACGCGATAGCTTGTGGAAAGTTTGTAAAGAGTTTATGGAAGTTTTTCATTTGAAAGGCGATCCGTTTCCATCAACTACAGCAATTCAACATAAGATACGACTGAATGAAAATGCAGCGCCAGTTAATATCCGACAGTATAAGCTACCATATGCACATCGGCAAGAGATTGTAAAACAAATGGAAGAACTAGAAACGAACAAGGTTATACAGCCATCAGATTCTCCGTGGAATGCACCGCTCATTGTAGTTCCAAAGAAACCGGATGCAACCGGACAACCACAATACCGTATTTGTGTCGATTTTAGACGTCTTAATGCCTTGACTATAGGAGACGCGTTTCCTATCCCCAGAATCGACGAAATTCTAGATCAACTTGGACGATCTCGTTACTACACAACATTGGATCTAGCAAGTGGTTATCATCAAGTGCCCATAAAACCAGAGGATCGTGAAAAGACTGGTTTTTCCACTGACAAAGGACATTTTGAATTCATCAAAATGCCTTTTGGACTATGCGGAGCTCCTAGTACGTTTCAGCGTCTTATGAACAGCGTGCTCATGGGAATAAATGGTACCAGAGCATTCGTATATTTAGATGACGTTATTATATATGCGACTGATTTGCAAGAACATGAAATGAAACTCAGAGAAATACTGTCCAGGTTCAAGAAGTTCAACCTACAGATACAACCAGCCAAATGTCAATTTCTCAGGAGAGAGGTTGTGTACTTAGGTCATCTAATCACAGAAGAGGGAGTAAAACCAGATCCGGAAAAGGTTCGATGTGTAAAGGACTATCCAACCCCTAAGAATGTCAAAGAAATCAAACAGTATTTAGGATTATCGGGATATTACCGTAGATTTATCGAAAATTATAGTAAAATTGCAAAACCAATGACAAACCTATTAAAAAAGGAAACGCCTTTTGAATGGTCGGATGAATGTGAAAAATCGTTCGACATAATTAAGCAGAAACTCATCGAGGCACCAATTCTACAATATCCGGATTTTGAAAAAACATTCATCCTGACCACCGACGCCAGTCAGTTTGCTATAGGATGTGTACTGTCACAAGGTATAATAGGACAAGACCGTCCAATCGCTTATGCCTCGAGAACCCTTAATAAAGCAGAACAGCCATATTCTACAACGGAGAAGGAATTATTAAGCATAGTCTGGGCCGTAAAGAATTATAGGCCATATCTCTTAGGGAGAACATTCAAGATCTACACGGATCACCAGCCACTGACATGGCTTTTCAATGTAAAAGACCCCGGGTCAAGGTTGATGCGCTGGCGGATCAAATTAGCTGAGTATCAATACGAAGTCGTGTACAAACCAGGAAAAGATAACACTAATGCCGACGCTTTAAGCAGAATTGGCAAAATTATGTTAACCAGAGCCTTAACCTCCAATTCTCCGTGTGGGTATCAAGAATTTAAAGAGCAAACGGAAAATACGAACGTTATCAATACACAAGTCAAGGAAGGTGTTGGAGATCTATTCGACACATCTTCAGATTACTCTTTGGCTCATTGCGTATCCAGAGACTTAAAAATGAACCAGGGAATCGCCCTAATGTTTCGACGAAAATTTGGCAATGTGGACATGTTGAGGAGTCAAAACCCGAAATTACATGATGTTCTCTATATTCGGCATGGAGATCGCTACATCTTATATCTTATCACGAAAACAAAGTTCTGGCAAAAACCCAGCATGGAAGATTTATATATTACTTTAATCAACTTAGTAAAAATTTGTAAGGAACTGAATATTCAAAAGCTAGCTTTGCCTCGCATCGGAAGTGGAAGAGATGGACTTAGTTGGCCCGAAGTTCACAAGTCAATAAAATTTGTTTTCAAAGAGACAAATATTGAAATTATGATACACTCGAAATCGGAACTCACCGAAGAAGAAAAGCAGCAGATTATTTTAGAGCACCACACAAATCCTTGTGGAGGACACAGAGGAGCCGAACAGACAGTTAAACGTATAAAGATTCAATTCGATTGGGATAGTCTAGTTGAGGATGTGAAGTCGTTTGTGAGTGCCTGTGTGTCGTGTCAAGTTAATAAAACTAGCACTCGTTCCGTGAAACAACCAATGGTTATATCAACCACGGCTACAGAGCCTTTTGAAAGGTTATTTATCGATGTCGTTGGGCCACTACCGCGGACAGAGAATGGCAATGCCTACATACTGACCATGCAAGATGATCTGACGAAATTTTCGATTGCAGTTCCCATGGCAAACCACGAGGCTAACACGGTGGCCTATCATTTCGTAACAGCATGTGTCTGCCTTCATGGAATACCAAAATCTTTGATAAGTGACCAAGGAACGGAATTTGGGAGTAGAGTTATGTCTGAAACTTGTAAACTTTTGAAGGTGGATAGAATCTGTACTTCACCATACCATCCGCAGGCTAATGGGGCGTTAGAGAGGAGTCATCGAACACTAGGAGATTATTTACGGCATTATGTCGATAAAGACCAAGCAAACTGGGACACATATATCCCATATGCAATGTTTGTTTATAATTCATCCGAACATAGGTCAACTGGTAAACAACCATATCAGCTTATGTATGGACGAACTCTAGTAATTCCAAGTACATTTACTAAGCCAGAAGAACCTTTATACAATTACGAAGACTACCATTTAGAATTGAAGCAACGCTTACAAGCCGCCAATGCTATAACACGAGAACGACTAAAACAACAAAAAGAGAAAACCAAGATAGTCTACGATAAAGCTAAAAATCCAATCGAGATACACGTTGGAGACCAAGTACTATTACAAGATAAAGCTCGTAAAGGGAAGTTGAGTGCAAAATGGTTAGGTCCATATAATGTAGTAGAAGTGAATTCGAACCAAAATGTGACGATCCTGAAGGGGAAACGTAAAACAAAAGTGCACATAAATCTTCTAAAGCTATTCAATTCCTAATTAGCCAACCTTTAAATATGGACAACGAATCACTATAACTAGTTTTAAGCGCACTGAAGTAGATTAAGATATTCATAGGTACCCTAGGCGGATATATATATATAGAAATAAGAAAAATCCATTAATTATATTTTTTCAGAAACTTAATTGTAACAATATCAACAAATGTCAACATCACAAGATTCCAAGAAGACACGGGACTATACTATCATAGTCAAGGACCTGTAGATGTCTCAAATCTGGAATGGAGTCTTGTGACGTATGTAGATTTCTCGGAATATTCCGTAAGGTATGCAACGTTGATCGAGTACTATAACGCCACGGCAGATATATGCCAGGAATTGCAACAAAATCATGATAAAACCGAGATACCACACACGTGCCGTCACTTTATACAAGCAACTGCACCATATTTATATGAAATACGATCAAACCAGCAAAACATCATGTCAGCGATAGGTTATCAAAGTCCTCACCAGAGGAGGAAGCGTCGAAATCTTGGAAAAGCGTTGGGACAAGCTGCCAAAATATTGTATGGGATAGCTGCAAACGTGGATGTCGATCTTGTTTTCAGTAAAATTTTAAGTTTTAAAACGGAAAAACAAATAAATGTTAATTTAGTTCATGAAAAGATTAGAATTGTACAGACGCAAATAAGCGAAGCTAATGAAACATTACATTTTATAATGGAAAATCAAAACAAGCTACAGAAAAATATTCAAATTTTGAACGAGCAAGTACAACTTCTTACCGAAAACGTTGATAAATTATTAGTAGAAACGACTCTGTTGGAGCAATCAGTAGTTTTCGAAGTCATCTTAAATCAATTTGCTTATGAGGTTCAAAATTTAATAACCATAATAAACTCAGCAATCCATGGGAAAGTTCATGCTAGTGTTTTCTCATCGAAAGATTTAATACAAGAACTAAGAGAGATTAAAATTGACCTACCATTAGGTACTGCTTTTCCAATTGAAATAGATTCGGATGTATTCATTGAACTTTACAAGGTATCTGATGTACTAATAGTCCAGAAGTCCGAATATTTAGCTTTTGTAGTCAAAATTCCACTAATATCTAGTGACAAATATGTGGTGTACAATCCCATCCCATTACCCATTCCGTATGGCCAGGATAGCTTTATCATAGTTAACCCTGAATTTGAATATGTAGCATTAAGCCAAAATAATGAAAAGTTTTTCACTCTGACGTATAATCAATGGGAGTCGTGTATCCAATTAAGATTCCGTAGATTATGTAAAGGTATTCAGCTTATCCACCACCGTTCCAGATCTAACTTATGCGAAGTCATGCCGCTAACAAAAACTACAATTTTGCCCGAAATGTGCCATTTTAAGTTTTTGACCTCGAATGTCTCTATTTGGCATAGGCTGGAACGTACAAATTCCTGGATATTCAGTAGTCGGCCTGATTCTGCTACGATAACATGTACCAATCCAGTAGAAACGTTTAAAATTGAAATTGTAGGTCAGGGAAAGTTAACTACCTCCACACACTGTGAAGTACATTTAGATAACTCTATCCTTTTACCCATAAATAATGTTTTAGAAACAAATTTAGATATTGTATCCGACAACCCATTTAAAAAAGTAATTCCACTGTTAAAAGAAACCCTTGAACGAAGTATTCCGCAAAGAATAACTAACCTCAACGTAATAAAAAATCTAAATATTCTCGCAAAACAATCTATAGATATCCAGAACCTTTCACAAAGGGATATCACTAATTCAGGCATAATTAAAACAGAAGTTCATCTTATTATCATTTATACATCAATATTGTTTAGTATTATTATATTTGTAAGCATGTATGTTAAGTTTAGATATAGAAAAGTAATATATAAGTCGGATTTACCCGATAATCAGTCGGTTACAGATAAAGATGTATCGGCAGAGACTCAAATTTAAATTTCACTGTCAATATTATATTGTATCCGAGCAATAGTGTTTAAGTTATATTATAAATCTAATTTAGAATAAGGATTATTTGTATTAAACTATATTTAATGTATTTGTACTCTTGTAAAAGCTAGGGTGGTCGCAGGGACTGCTCCAGTTTAACGCTGGGGGTATGTTGTACCCTGTAGATTACACCATTAATATAAACACCCAATATTATGTATATATTATAATTCACTGGAATTACGGCCTACGTGACTGCACGAGCATTGATTATTCGCTGATCCAGCAAATATCATGTCTCGTTGCGGACACGAATCGGCCAGAGCGTGAGAACGCTCAGTCATGGATTGACCAGTCAGAGCATCTACACGCATTATAGCAGAGCATCATTTTTATTAATTGTACATTTAACGTAAATATACTTTATTCATGTATTAAACTTATTATTATCGTCCTTATTCTGGCCTTCAATCATAAAAGTTACGGCTGCAATACATCAATAGTTTAAATTTGATTTTATAAATTCTTACGTTTTTAACCAGTGAAGTCTAAAAATGCCCTTTGTTAAATTGAAATCAACGCGCAGATTGCCCATGTACTGCACTGTTTCCATTCTCACGGACCTGCAGTACGGTACATTTCGACCCGACAGAACAGTTCGATGCCCATTTAGAATTAAACGTCGATAGCCGAAACACGCGAAGTATGCACCGCATATGATAAAACGCTGGCGTCGCGAGTCAAGTGACCCTCTTTTTCGAACCCCGTGCCTGGCCCCATCGATGAGCATAGAGACGTAGTGAAGCACACTTCACATGTTATAAATCTTCGGTTTAATCCTCTATAAGTTTCGAACTGGTCACGCGTTTCCGAAAAGTACCGCACTGAGGTCGAGCATCGCACAGATGTTCTTCTTGACTTACACTGTAAATACATGTAGATTTAATTGATACAACAAATGAAAACAATTTAAAATTATTTAATACTTACCCAGATTCGTGCCGCAATCAAAACTAAAAAAAATATTATAAAAAAAAGCAGTCCCCATCTAAAATTGACTGCTAAAAGAAAATGTTCAATTTGGTAATTTGAACGGTGTTCTTATGATATACATACATATTTGTGTGTGTGTGTGTGTGTGTGTGTGTGTGTGTGTGTGTGTGTGTGTGTGTGTGTGTCTGTGTGTGTGTGTGTGTGTGTGTGTGTGGTACTGTTGTTTATTTACTTACATTCTTCTTGACTGATACTTTGGAAATATGCTGCAAACAAAAAATTAAAAAAATTATTGTAGTTTTAGTCAGAATTAAAAAAAAAAAAAAAAAAACTGGATAATAACTATAAGTTACATTAAAACGTTAGACAAGACTCGATATTTATAGAAATTTTATAATCAGAATGTTTGATACTTTTTTCAACACACATGTGAAATTCGGCTATATTGATTCAAAAGTAATGGCTATTTAAATGCAATACTATAATTATTATTATTATTATTATTATTATTATGACCATACACTATACGCGAAGTGGTTTTGCGTAAAAAGTCGAGTTTGCTTGGACAGGCAATCAATCTAACTTTTTTTTATTAGAAACATTTTGAATTATTTTTTTTCTTTAGCTATTTTTTAATGCTTCCTGTTCTATAACCATATTTTCTAATGTGAGTTTATGGATTTGAATGGTTCCGTGAAAAAATGTAGAAATATTATGTCAATTATTCTTAGGGACAAACAACAAGTTATCAGAGGTGCAATTTTTTCATTTGAATTCTTTTCATTCAAGTTTTAAATTTCTACAGCCATAAAAACAATATTTTCATTGCGACGTTTTTCTGAATAGCGTTATAGTGAGATAATATTATTCAGCAACAGCTGCCTAGTCTCGGAATGCCAAAATATGCAAATTCCATCCACATGAACTCAAACTCTTCAATATCAATAAAACCACACATTGCCAATCGATTGTTATACATTTATTTTTCTGTAATTCTTTCTCTATAACTTGTTTTTGTCTTTTTAATATAAACACTAAACTAAGATGCTTTATAAACAAAAACTTGTTGAGAGAAAATTAAATTATTTATAATGAATGTAAATTAAAATAATTTAAAAAAAAAATTAAACAAGTGAATATTACATTTTGTCATTACTCAACATATATTTAATACTGATAATTAACCTATAAATAAGTTAAAATTAAGCTGATTCATCCTTTTTAGGTACTACTTTTTGTTATATTTATCTATTTACTAATTGATGAACAATTAAACTAATTTCGATTTTTAACGTATAATATGAATATTACCAATACCTTATACTCATTTAATGTTTTTGATTTTCTCTATTCGAATATCATTATTTTTTTATTGTAAATTATTTGAAAAGTTTTTAAGTGCGTCATTTTATTTTATATTTAAACCAATGACCAATCTTTGTTTTCGAGAAACGGTCATGCGTGAAACTGAATTAACAAACTCATTAGAAATTAGTTTAGTTTGAAAACAATAATGAAAAACGCTTTAAAAGACAATGGGTGCAATTTTAAACAATCAAGTAAAATGAGTTCTGGAATAGTAATGAGAACAACCCATATCGGTTTCATCACATTCATAAAAATTATTCATTTTACCGTATTTAGAAACTACAAGCTTATAAAAAAAAATTTTCGTAACCGATTCCTATGAAAATTTTAACATAGCTAGAGTTACACATAATAATAACAAATTAGTAATTTTAAGTAAAACAAATTATTTAAACCATAATTCCAACTATAAACGTAAATACAAATTATTTATTGAGTTTTGTATTTATTTATCTTTTTGAAACTTGAATCGTTGATAAAAATATGTCGTCGAGTATTTTGGCGAAAGAAAGATTTTACCGGATTAATAATTTCCAATGTTATAAGGAATGTATCGCAAATTTACAAATTATTTATAATTTTCGTCAAATCACTAAGTTCAATCTTAAAATTCTGATTTATAAAATCAAATTTGATTTCCTGTTTGTTAAGTACTTAAATAATATGATATTAATGTAGGGGTCTTAACAAATAATTTAAATATTAATTTCAGACGGTTATTATTAAATTCGAAAAAAATCACTTACTTTGACATTGTTCGCACATTATAGAAACGGTCCCATTTTTCGTGTTTGGACATAACGTGCGTTCGCACGGAACGCAATAGACATTTATCATAGTTTCGTTCGAATTACACATTTTAAAATTATATTCGCTAAACACACGAATAATCGTGAGACGTCGTATGTGCGCTATATATATGCGGTGATAGCTCATTGAAGGTGGACCAAAAAGATACACGTTATCGAATCACGATACGTCATACGCATACATACGCACACATACACAAAGACACCAATAGACACATTAATGAACATACATATCCACATAAACATGAGGTTCTTGTGAGCACGCACACACAGTGTGTATTACACACACACGCGCACACACACACACACACACACACACACACACACACACACACACACACACACACACACACACACAAGCAAACGGGCGCGCGCGTCTTACCATAGATATGCATAATTATACATAATAAGACGAAAAACGTTCACAAAACATAGAAATCATACGAGTATTTATACACGTAATCGAATATTCCCTGGTATAATTACCAATTTAGTGTACACGATAAACACAAATCGCTTTTGAGACATTACCGTGTGTACGCCTTTTAAATTTGATCATTATGTAAATTTTTTTTTGTTTACCTATTTGATTTACCCACGCATTACTACTATTTAAATGAATTTACCAAACATCTTAATTAACCCATTCACGGAGCTATTAACTTTCAAAGAAAACAGTCATAGAAATGACTTCAATTTAGTCAATTTTATATTCCGATAAACATTTTTTCTGACATACCCATTTAGAATAACGTGAACTATAAAAAAAATTTGGTGATGGCTATTATAGCTTTTGAATACTCTTATGTACATGTGATTTTTTAAATAAAACTGAACTTACACTAAATTTTTTGTGTGAATTTTCAAAATTATTCAACTTTTTAAAACTTTTTTATGGTTTTTCAAATAGCATACATCCAATTCAATCGAAGTTTCACAAACGATTTGTAAAGAATAAAACAATTTTCAATTTAATCCTTCAGTAAAGCGAAGTAAAGGGATTAATGCTTGTAAAAATGAGCTGTTTTTGTCAACAAATAAACAAATTCCGAAATTCATAAAAAGCTTATAATGTGTGAATACATCGAGTGAGTATATTTGTATAGCACAATAATTATACACTTTATATTCAGGGTATAGATCAAGTTGTAATTGCATATTACTGTAATATTGATTAATTCAACATAAAATACCACGATTTAAAAAATTATATAACACGAGTTAGTAATAAACAATTTTCAGATAAAATTTATCGAATATTTTTCGAAAAAAATAAATGTACGAGTATTTTTTATTGAAAAATACCACTGTTTGATATATAATCGTTTCATACGGTATCGAAATTGATAAATTGCGTATTTCGTAAAGTTGTTTTGCAATACAAGTATAAGCCGTGTAACAAGAGCCTGCGTATTCGCAGTTTTATTATTTTTTCTACATACCTCACGTTTTATCAATGCTATTTTAATTTGCTGTTATTCCATTATTCTTGATTACCCCGTTTATACATATCTTTTTTCATTCAATATTCATAATAGTTATCTATACGAAAATAGACACGCAGATAATTAAAAATATGTGGTGATTAGTAGTTTAGTAGGTAGTATAATATAAATGCAAAGAGTATTGTGCAAAGAGGCCCTTGAAGGGATAAGCTACGAAGCCGGTAGGCTAAGTCAATGAATCACACCCGCTGAATAGTATGAATAGAACCATAGATCTATGATGAAATTTGGTAGTGAGCCCTAATTAATTTTATTTCAAACTGTTGATAAAAATGTCTGCAGTATTGAACGATTTCTGTATAATTGTACATTTTATAATATAATTTTAATTTAATATAAATATATAGGCCAGTTACAATATCCAATAAAATTATGTTATAATGTGTTTTAAAACAATCGTTAGACATTAACGATCAACACCTTTTTAGTATCCTTTGTGGACAGACAAAAAATTTCGATACTGTGTTTAACATTAAAGGATTCATATATGCTGTCAAGCAGTGGCGTAATTTTTCGGGTTACATAAATATGTTTTTCATAACTGATGAACAATAATTTATATCTGATTATAATAATTAGGAAATTTTCATACACTATTATATAGATAATAACTATATTAAAAATATAAACAATGAAATGGTTTATAATGGTAAAACAAATATTTTTATAATATTAAAAACATAAACAGTGTATACAAAAATATCAAAGGAAAAATCATATAAAATGATTTATATTACTAAAAAAATAATAATGTTATAATTTCGACCATAGATAATCATCAGGTTACTTACAAATTATAACTAAGTTAAACTATCATAAAAACCTTTTGATTTGATTTCAATGAAAAAATCTTAAACGGAATTTTTATCCTACCCGTTTTGAATCGTTGGTATAAATATTCATATTGTATTAGAAGTTATATATGAGAAAAAAAATGAACACTATCTAAAACAAATTGAATAACAATCACGGGTAATGGTGCCTAACGTATGATCGCATTATCGCAATTCGCAATGAGCTATTTAACGAACGCTTATCAGAATACACACTGGCAATAATATCATTTTATTATTCGTTTTACAAGCGTTCAAATTTTGTCAGTGTCCGAACCAAAGTTTCATCAAAATTATTTTTTTATAACATCGTTATGATTATAATTTATAATAATATATGCTGAAGCTATCTAGTATCACACGCGAAATTTCAAATAGTCCAAATAGTTAAATTTAAAATTTATGAAAAAAATGACATTTAGTGAAGTATATTACCGCGAGTTGATAGCGTACATGTCCCCTGTAAATTACTGGCATAGACTGCCGTGACTATACGCTTGTCTGGTTTGTATCTAAATATGTATAGGTGAAATAACTATGCATAAGTGTACAACAATATTGAAATAAACTCATACGATTGGTCTGGCGAGCGTACGATTGAACATCATAAGTAATGACGAATAATAATCACAAGACAATATTTATATTAATAATCTTCGTGTGTTCGGCTAACAACAGCATTATATCAACGACAAGCGGTTTGAAGATATCGCAATCGTCTTGTCCAGGGTCGTGCCCGGACATTTTTTAACAGTTAAACGGCTCTTATTTTGTTTGTTTTTTTTATTTTCAATGTAAAATGTATTTTATTGTTCGATACGAACCATAAAGAATATCACTCGAAGTTATTGCAAGAAAATTTAATTTTCGTGAATATAATTTTTTTTACGTATCAATTCTTATAAGGTGTACACGACTTTTTGTGTAAAATACGCAACAAATCATTCATAATTATCCACGTAATGTGATGATGTTATCCCGTTAAACTTGAACTCCGTTGCTCGGAACTCGGAATGAACTCAATACCAACACGAAATAAAAAAATGTATAATTCATTTTCTGTAGTAATTATTTTTCAATGATATCGTTCCAATGTTGGACAGTTTACTATTGAATGTACACAATTTGATATAGAAATGTAAATTCTATGGACATTTTTTTGATGCTCAATAATTCTCATTTTAATAATTATCAGATTTGAAATTAAAAACATGGAGATATGAAGTATTTTCGATATTTCATACTACCATGAACAATATTTTTAAAGTCAAACAAATTTAAAAATCATATCAACAGTGAAAAAAGTAATCGTAAAAATAAAAAATGTTATAAAAGTTTTAAATGGCACGATCGAAAAGAGTAAGGTACAAAAATAAATATCATATTACCTTATCATCTTAAAAATTATCATTAACAACTGTATTGTCATAATAATCAGATAGTCGTACGAAAACTGATAAAACTATAAATTGTGTGTACTTAATTCGTTTCTGTGTGGAAACGCGTTTTAAAACTAAAAACATTTTCAACGCAGGTTTTAAATTACAACAAGGAATTTCTCTCGATTATAACGCCAAAAATTACCAACACAGAAATCATTCGCATGATTTGATGGAATCAAAAATAAATATTAATAATTCATATTAAAAAAAAAAATGGTTAAGAAAATAATATTTTGATATTATAAATCATAAACGATATATGAAGAAATATTATCTTTCAAAGTTTAGTGTAGTGGTAGTCAATTTTTGCGGGGTATTCTTCTTTTATATCCTTAAATTATACCACATAAAATAAAAAAGACATAAAAAAACGATAAAACATATTGATCAAAACAAAAAAGATTTGTATTAAATTTTGAAAAAAAAAGTACTATGTGGACTCAGAAAATTTTGTCAATTAAGAAATAAGATATCTTTGAAAATCACTTACCTAGTTACAAAATAATAATAAATAATCATTCAGGATGATCAAAATATATATTTTTTTTAAATTGATTTAAAATAAAAACATTTTTAAATTTAAAAAAAAAATTATTTATCATTCAATTTTTTCATTGAAATCTTACGTACAATTGAGGAATTGAAAAGAAAATGACCTAATAAACATTGAGTTGGATCAAACGCCTTTGTCAATAAATCATGTCTGTTAATTTTCGGTGGCTACCTTTGTCCAAATCTCATATTTATGAAACCTACAACTATACTTTCAAGACCACCTAATAGTTTTTATGATACGACATAATACATTTTATAAGAATACGCGTCTGTCTAAAATGAATGTTCAATTCACTGTAATTAAGAAATTCCTGAATAAATGGTTTTATTTCCGTAAAATCATGCAAATATGTTAGTTTGGTTGGAAATTTATAATTTACGTGATCTTCGGGATGATAAAATATTGAAATCTCCTGTTGGTACAGACTAAATGTTGTTACTCCTAGATGGTACAGACTAAATTATAATTACATTTTTTTCAATTTTTAGTGCATATACCTACGAGTATGCTTGAGAATTTCATTACATGTCGTATAGGTAAATGTAAGTGAAGAATTTTTTTTTTTTTTTGTGAACTTATAACCAGAGAAAAAATTGACTTGGTTTAAACCAATTGGTATTTGCAGTGTTGAAAACTCCACTAGATAAGTGTTATGCAGGATTTTCAATTTAATTATTGTACATTAAGTACAAAATATCATTTTTTAAGATAATCTTCATATGCTAATATCATAACTTTTTCAACACTATCATTATTTGTTGATTTATTATATATGTAACAATAAATTGACGATTGTCGTTAATATAATAAAAAAATTAATAAATAGGTATTAACATTTTTTTTTAATATTAAATGATAATTATAATAATACTTATCTGTCTATACTAATTTTCATCTCATTGTGATTAAGGTAATATTTCTTTCTTGACAAAACTTGCAATTCTGTTAGTTTTGTTGAATATTCATTATTTTATGAATACGCTCTTGAGGAAGATATAATATTGAATTATTTTTAAGATTTTAGTGAATAATTTTGAAGTGGAATATTTACAAATTAGTTGTGTTTTTATTTGTGAAATTTTCATTATATGTTGTACATGTACTATTTTAAATTTTTTAAGTAAACTTTTTTGTTTTTGACTTCTATTTACCAGTGAAAAAGATGATTTTTGTTATACCAGGTGTTTTGTGTAGTGTTTAGAATCCCTCTAGTTGTATATTATGTTGGATTTGCAATGTACTTAGTATGCAATGTTAAAAAATTACATTAGTTGAACAATGTAATAATTTTATGAATCGATTTTCAATTTTAAAGCTTTTATGTAAGAATACAAATGCTTACCCTCATAGATTTGATTATGTTTCCAACCCTATAGTGTTGATCGGCTATGCTGTCAGTCGATGTCTAGACAAACCTCTGTGACGGTGATGACATGTGACCATGGCCGAGTTGACGACAACGGTCGACGTGGACTAGTGACGAACGAAAATATTTGTATTGTAAAACCGATCGTAAAAGTATCAATCCTGCTATCGATGTTAGGGTAATCGTCTTTTATTCAATAAACATACATAGACTGTAAGAGGAAGAATGTGCAACGCCCGTGGACTCCGCTGCATTTACAAAATAAACTACTGAAATTGTCTTCTTACAAGTATAATATAAATAGATGTTCATGTTACATAAACATTATTATTTAAGTAAATACATTCTACTGTTACGTATGATTATACGGCGTTTACTTTATACTTAATACGTCTTATCAAATTATAGTTCTGCTCCGATCAACTGATACAAATATAAATAATTTTCGGCGTGAAATCCCATTCTGTTGAATCTTGTTTCTTTGAATCCCATTTCACCGAAAAATCTTAATTTATCTATTTACACTAAAAAATATACTTCATAGCTGTGTTTTATTAAATTAAAAATAATCAATCCTTAATCTTATTGCTTACAATAATAATTAAACTCTAATGTTTACCAAATAAAATGTCTACATTCCACAAATATTACATGTATATGGTGGGTTATATATGATATTTAATGTACTCGTATATAATCACACTCAGTCACCATTATTACACTATATTACACACCATCATACACTATATTTAAACCTTGTCGTTTCAAAACAAATGGAATTTTCATCAAATATACCCTGGAATAAAATCAATTCAAATCGAGACAAAAACTAACGAGTAATAGACGATTTCATTCATAGAATTCTTAAATGTTATGAAATTAATAAATATGATTAAGTGTTATAATTTTAAAGTCACCAGCTAAGTTCAATTTATAAACGGTGAATTTCAACATAAATTATAATAATATGTATATTCCCATATAGTTTAAATACATAGCTATAAAATGATATCACAACTTTTTGAGGTGGTTTTTTTTTTATACTGAGCTTTTTTTTTACACGGAGTTTGGCGTAGTGTTTTTGTTGGGATATCACAAATTTTTTTTATGTTATTATTATTATTATTATTATTGTTGTTGTTGTAAGAATTATTATTAAATATTATAATATCATATGTGTATTATTATATTATATTATACATTTAAGGTTTTAATTATACAGCTATCACGTCGACGTGATCGGTTTCTGCGGCGCAAAAAACGCGCTCCTAGGAAAACGTACCTTTACGTATTAACTGGAAACACCACCGCTGCAACCGCTGTAGCGCGTTCGCAGCGCGTCGCGCAGCCGAGTGAAAATGACAAAGCACGCGCGTACGGTCAGTGCGTGTGTGTATCTCCTCAGTGGGCGGAGAACTTCATGCGGGCCGCAGGGAATATTATCGAATAACATTTTCTTTTTTACCATAAAAATTCATAATATATTTGGCTATAACTCTATTTATAATGTTCAAATCAGATTAAAAAGTGCAGCATTCCCTTCTACGGAACATTTCCAATAACCCTGGTGCATTGTCAAACTAAATTATTCTACAAGAAATTAGATATGCATGGACAACTATTTTTTTTCGTGATTTCCGATGCTTCCTGTAATTATACCCGGCAGTTGTCGTGCGTTGTGATTGCCGATGCGTTCATTTTAAGGCGGTTTTTTTATACTTAGCGCGACCCTGCCGGGTCGTTGGATTGTATTAACTAAATAATTGTAATCTGATTTATATTGAGTAATTTTATGTGTTATACACACACACACACACACACACAAAAATAAACGCAATCATATTGTATTATCTGAATCGACTGAACGGTTAAGAAAAATAATACCTACATCGTACATTATCGTATAATTATCACATGATCGAATAACTTATGTATCATTTTATGTGCTTGCACATTTCACATACATCGTTGCATACCACCGTGGTAAACTAGATTTCATTTTATTATTGTTATAATTTTATTTTTTTGTCTATCTAATAATATTAAGATATGAACGCTCGAGTGTAAAATGTATTATATGATTTTTATCTTAGCTGGTTTATTGCACATTTCAAAACACCAATTTGTGTGTTAAATTAATTTTAATTTCGTGTAATGTTAACGTTGTCTTGCTCCGAAATATTCACAATGGCCAATCTCAAAGTGTTCACAGAATTGGCCATATGTTTAGGTGATATCAATATTAATGAATTTGGTGGGAACATTCATCAAAATGGCTTTTATGACGAATTTGTCCAATAGTTTTATACACAAATTTTAAATATCATAAATTGCATGTAGATGACACTTTAAGTGTCCATTTTTTCTTTTTTCATTAGTTTTTTCCAGTGTAAGTTTATCGTTTTAAAACAATTTTGAGATAAAATTGAACTTTGAATACAGAGCGTTTTTCAAAATTACATTATGTACATGCTGATGTAAAATGTTTTACAAGATAAATTTCTATTAAAATATAGGCATATATTTTTTAATTTAAAGAATTTCGCTCATCCATAGTGTGAAATAACGGACGTGTTAAAACTGAAATATCGCCCCTAGTTTCATTTGATGTTAAATTTCATGTTAAAATGAAATATTAGACACGTTCAATTAGACTCGCAAAGTAAAATTATGAATAGCATGAGACTAAAAGTAACAACTGTCGCGTTTTTTATATTTTTTATATGGTTACCCTAACGTAATACCAACTTTACACTATTCGCTACTTTTTATTTCTACATAATTATCATCACAGATATATACAAATAGTATTTATCTGTGTTTATCATTCATATAATGGTATTTGGTTGTAATTTTTGTAATTTTGTAATGTAATTTTTAAATTAAATTCCAGATTAAAAGGAATAATAAGAGATACTGCACACGGATTGTTAGGTACGGTGTGCGAGAAGCAGTTTAATAATACAACGTAACATATTAAAATATAAATAAAACGAACAAGGATGTGTTCGACTTGAGTAATCGGGCGACGGATTTCGGTGACGTCGACTCGTCGGCGGCCGTGATGTCACAGCCGATTTCGATTGACTACGAGAGGGAAGCTTTATACAAAAGAACATATAGTAGGTAACTGTTTTCGGATTGCAATAAATTTGTAACCACATATGAAATATACAAGAAAATAATAATTTATGTAAATATTTTAATTTTATTCAAGCAATTAACATTAACCAAATTGCATTTTATGATTTACAACACTAAAATTTGTTATCTATATTATAATATGTATTGTATCATTATCATGATAGAACACACAATAATACTGTACAATAATTTTAATTATTAAATTCACTGTTTTTAAAAGTTTGAAAAGTCATAATTAATTAATGACCACACTTTAATAAGATATTTTTATACCATAATATTTCTCAGAATCCAATTACCGAAATTGCTATTTTGATTTCCTTTTTAGATTGTAAAATAAAATT
This sequence comes from Therioaphis trifolii, assembly GCA_027580255.1. Lineage (NCBI taxonomy): Eukaryota > Metazoa > Arthropoda > Insecta > Hemiptera > Aphididae > Therioaphis > Therioaphis trifolii. The sequence continues at coordinate 59,457 of JALBXZ010000169.1, forward strand.
TCAAAATTTCAAAATTTAAGTTCCAAAAGTGAAAAAATATTTAAATAGGGTTTTTTCATAGCGCAGCACTATAGTATTTATTGAAAAAAAAAGTTAAAAATAATGAATAGATTGCAAGTGACAAATAGATCTGACTCACCCTGTATATATATATTCATTTATTTATTCATTTATATATTTATAGCCAATAGTACAAGTAATTATTAGTTGAATTCGTTAATTTTAGTATTAAAAATAATTGCATACGAAGTTCAAAATTTTATATGAAAAATAGTTTTAATTTTTGATAAAAGAAAATAAAAAAAATTTAATTAGGTCCCTACATAAATTGCACAAAGTTATTTTCGAATAATTAATATTCTCATGTCTCATCAATTCAAACAAATCATCTCAAATTACAAAATTTACAAAACATTTTCCTGGATAAAATGCTTTGTTTTTTAATCTTAAATAAAACGTTTTTATAAAACGCTTTGCAACACTGCTCATATTATCAGCCATTTGTGAACGGCTTTATGGTTTTAACATAACGTGATTGTGTTATGTAAGCAGTGTTTATTTCAGGCATGTGCCCGAGGGGGCTTTGCCCCCCCCCGTACTCAATATACCACCCCCCGAAGAAAATCTAAGAAAACAAGAGTTTTAGGCACGTTTAATCGTTATTTGCATCATAAAAAAAATTTATGTTAGTTTTTTCTCATACGTGATAACGGACTATTGTACCATATTACACAGTATTTGTGTAAAAAACTAAATCAAAATCATTATCAAAGGAATAATATATTGTGTATTAATATAAATTAGTATATAAGTATTTTACCGTTATAAGAACCATAAAATATAAATATGTATAAATATTATATAATATTATATGTAATCGCGCTACCAGGCAGTCGGTGTTTTAATCTATTTATAGATGCTTATCGAATTAATATTTATTATATCTACTTTATTATTATTTTTTTTTTTTTGGATTAAATAAATTTCTAGTTAACGAGTAGTACAAAAGTTGTATAACACATGATGAAACATTACATTTTTAACAAATTGATTAGATCAAAATTGTCTTTAATTGTATTGTATATTTCATGCACATTGCACCCTCGAAACAGTCGAAACGTTGTGATACCCCCCGAAACAAAATACCTGAAAGAAACACTGTATGAAGATATTACGATAAGTGTAGCCAGTGGAATCAATAGAGAGTTCGTATATATTCGAAATTATTCTCACGATCGCGGCAGTCACGGGACTTACAAATCGCGTGGACGAAAGAGGCGGTGTCGCAGTTGCGTATAATACCATTACGTCGGGCAAGCCACGACCGCCTCTGTCGGAGGCTGTAGTAATGGCGACCATAGAAACCGTTCATATCCAGTCGATCTCACTGATACCACACCCAATGTATATTTTTCCCATCCCACGGTTCATTCTAGATTCAACTGAGGCGTCAACGTCGGTTTTTTTCATAATAATTCTTAGAAATTACAATTTTATGTGATTACATAACATTTGAAATTGTTTTGTGTACCTACAATAATAGCATGTCATTCGAAACAATATGTTTTATTTAATGTTGAATAGAAATATTTTTTAAATGATTAAAATTAAAACCGACTGTTACTGTCATTAAAAATTACGCTGTATAACTAGTGTTTCTAACCAATGATAAAAAGAACACAACCTAAATACAAATTAGTCTTTTGAATTAGTTATTGATTGAATAATATTTCAATTCAATATTAAAAGCTTATAATTATACAGTATTAATAAAGTATAATATTTTATTAATAAAATCCAATGGTCGCAGTTAAACGTCAAAACTAGAGACTCGTGGGCTATTGTTTCCATATAGTAAAATTGAAATTTCAACAAATTCATAATAAGACAATTTATTTAATTTCATATAATTTCCTCATGAAAATATGTGTTATTTTTTTTTTTGTCTTCCGTTCAATGTAACTTCTAAATAAGTTAACAAGTATAATATCCATTTCTAGCATGTGCACTTAATAAGGGCGTAGCCGTTATCGGGGGACATGGTAAGAGCCTGCACGTGGCGTCCCCTGCATCGTGATATATAACCTCATACCAGGATAAAATATCGCGAACCAATCTTACCAACACCGGTGCTAGAATGCCTAGGCATTCAAAATCAAAAAGGCCCTTTTTAGGGCCACCTCCGCCAGCAGTAAATGTGATAACACAAAATATCGAAGGCTTTTCTGTCGCTAAAGGTGAGCTTCTTGCTTCACTCTGTAAGTCACAGAGGTGCGACGTATTATGTGTCCAAGAAACGCACCGGGATGAGGCCAGCGTTAGGCCAAAAATACCGGGAATGAATCTAGTCATTGAATTACCACATCCACAATATGGAAGTGCAATATATACCAAACCAGAACTGGTGGTCGAAAGTGCATCATATAGTCATAACAATCAGATCGAGATACTCACCATTGAGGTACGCAATTGTACAATAACGTCAGTGTACAAACCACCAAACATCGCGTTCGATTTTGTAAAACCGGATAACTTTGACAACTGTGATACAAAGATAGTTTTGGGTGATTTTAACAGTCATAGTGTCACGTGGGGATACCAAGAAACGGATAAAAATGGAGAAAACGTTGAAACATGGGCTGAGGCTGAAAGCTTGTCCCTAGTCCACGATCCAAAACTTCCCCCATCCTTTAATAGTGGCCGGTGGAAGAAAAGCTACAACCCAGACTTAACCTTCGTAAGCGATAAAATAGCCCCTCAAGCCATAAAGAACGTATGCGACCCCATACCAAATACTCAACATAGAGGCTTGACATTAAGTGTCACAGAAGTCGTGAGAGCCCAAACCGTACCGTTCAAAAGACGATTTAATTTTAGAAAGGCTAAGTGGAAAGATTTTAGGGAAAATGTAGATAAAGAAATACGTAACTTAGACCCAAAGCCAGAAAACTATGAGAAATTTGTAGAAAAAGTCAAGAAAATCTCAAGACTACATATTCCACGGGGATGTAGAGAACAGTATATAAGCGGAATGACGGAAGAAACTTGCGAAATAAATAAAAAATATGAAAAATCTTTCACTATTGACCCATTTAGCGAAGAGACAGTGATGCTAGGAGAAACCCTGATTAACCACCTATGTAAAGATAGAAACGACCGATGGCACGAACTCATTGAGAATACAGACATGACTAAGAACAGCAAAAAAGCATGGCGACTCATCAAGAGACTAAATGGAGACCCAGTTACACACACAAATGATATAAACGTAACAGCTAATCAGGTAGCCTCACAGCTACTCCTAAACGGTAAACCAGGGGCAAAAATCAAAAGAGAAAAACTCACTAGAATCCGAGACTCTGAGCAAAATAATTTCCAGCCTGCCTTTACTCTTGATGAACTAAATGAGAGCCTAAAGGAGATGAAAAACGGAAAGGCACCTGGGGTAGACGAAATAATGACAGAACAAATAAAAGAATTCAGCATAAAATCTAAACAATGGCTACTAACCTTTCTAAACTCATGCCGTGACAAGGCCTTAGTACCCAAAATGTGGAGAAAGGCAAAAGTAGTGGCACTGCCCAAACCAGGCAAAGATTACAAAAACCCAAAAAATTACAGGCCGATATCTCTACTATGTCATACTTTCAAACTGTATGAACGTATGATCATGAATCGCATCAAGAGACAAATCGAAAGGAAACTTATTCCTGAGCAAGCTGGTTTTAGGCCAGACAAAAACTGTACAGGACAGGTACTAAACCTGTGCCAACACAAAGAGGACGGCTACGAGAACAAAAAAGTAACTGGGGTGGTTTTTGTAGACCTATCCGCAGCATATGATACGGTGAATCATAATCTTCTACTTAAAAAAATATACGAATGCACAAGTGACTGGCACCTTGTCCAAATAATATCCTCTATGCTACACAACCGGCGATTTACAGTCACATTAAATAACAAATGGAGCAGATGGAGAAACCAACGAAATGGCTTACCCCAAGGCAGTGTATTAGCGCCCATGTTATTTAACATATACACCAACGATCAACCCATCATTAAAGAAACAAAACATTTCCTATACGCGGACGACCTGGCCCTAGCAGCACAAGACACAACATTTGAAATTGTCGAACGTAAACTCACCAGATCACTTCAAGAATTAACAAATTATTACACGAAAAACCAACTAAGACCCAACCCAGATAAGACACAGGTATGCAGCTTCCACCTTAGAAACCGCGAGGCAAAAAGAGAACTAAAAGTTGAATGGCTTGGAAAACCACTGGGAAATACAGAACATCCAGTCTACCTAGGGGTCACTCTGGACAGAACTCTTACATTCAAAGAGCAGTGTAAGAAAACTAAAATGAAAGTTGAAGCAAGGAACAACCTAATACGAAAACTAGCAGGTAGCAAGTGGGGCGCAACTCCAAACACGATCCGTACCACTGGACTAGCACTTTGCTTCTCCGCTGGCGAGTATGCTTGCCCAGTATGGAACCAATCTAAACATACAAAACATGTCGACACGGCCCTTAATGAGACATGTAGAGTAATAACTGGTTGCCTTAAACCAACGCCACTTAAATATATATATCCATTAGCAGGAATAGCCCCACCAGGAATACGAAGACACGCGGCCACATGCATAGAGAGAACAAAACAATCAATGGACCAAAGACACCCCATGTATGGTTACTTTGGCCCCCAAAGGAGACTTAAATCTCGAAGAAGCTTTATTGCCAATTCAACCACGATCCATGTTACACCGGAACAATACAGAACTCAAAAATGGAGAGAAGAGTTACAATGCGAAAAACCTGTCCCACCGGCCGAGCACTTACCATGTGGAGGAAACCAACCCTGGATTATATGGAAGACATTAAATAGGCTAAGAACTGGAGTAGCTAAAACAAAAGTAAACATGAGGAAATGGGGATACCAGAAAGAATCGGACATATTATGCGAATGCGGTGAAGACCAATCAGACGACCACCTATTACAATGCACCCTAGCCCCACCAGGATGCACGACTGACGACTTGGCTTTAGCCAACGAAAAAGCGATATCAATTGCCACTCACTGGCTAAAACAAAATATATAAACATTTACCCATTCATTCATTTAAGTTTTCATATAGCCACAGCACCGGACACGATAAGAAGAAGAGCCGTTATCGATAAATTGAAGGCGTCAGTGCAATAAAATAAACATATAACAAAGTCTATGTATAAATATTTGGTCAAAATCAAACACGAATGGCCACAATGGAGTGATAAAATACGAGTAGGTACGTATTACGGCTTTTTGGCGTAGGGCCATCAAACAAATATTCTTTTTTTTAGGTTGCTTTTCTATCGAAATAAAAAATAGCTCACAATCTGATGTACCTGCTATAAATATTGAAATTCTATTATTAGAATATATTTCGCATTTTTGTAGTTTTAGCTCATAAAAAGTATATTTTGTAAAACGTGTCACCTAAAAGACGTTCACAAGATCGCTGCGACGATGTCACATAACTAAATAGGCGATAAATGGACCACAATACACATGGTGATGTTAAAAAACTACATTATAGGTTTTGGTTCACACAAAAATTGATGCGTTGACGTAGACATGCAAATTCTAATCGTCTGTTTGTAAATCGGTTCAAAGTCTGATGGTGAACTTAACTGGCTTAAACAGGTAAAATATAATTTTTATTGAATAAACTTAAAATATATTTAATTTTAAACACATCTTTTCTTAATATTATTTATTTTTCCCCACGAAGATTTTGATAAAATAAACCCATAAAATAAATGTTTTATTGATTCATTTGAATTTAAAAACTTACGTCATATGACATATGAGTAGGATAAAATCAGAAATCATATGTTTCAGAAATCACTTTTTCAGAAAACGACAAAAACTAGATGAAAGCTATCATAACATTAAATAAAACCAAAATACAAAATTACTATATTATTTATGCCCAGAAACATAAATATTTTGTAAAAAATATGATATTCGTTGTATAAATACTTTTTTTTAAGTTAGAAGTTTGGAGTATGTGAGTTTTGATATCAATAAAAGGAACTTGAGAGTTTTCACAAATAAATTATGGTAATAATAAAATAGAACAATGTATTATAGATTTATACATTTTGTTTTTAATTAGTAAGATTCTAATAGTTATTAAATATTTTAAACTTTTGATATTTTCATGATTTGTGAACTATGATAAATAAATATAAATAATATTAAAAGTTCTACAAGACAGCGTTGAAAACTCATTTTACCATTTTTTGGAACATGAGACTTTTAATTCTAGCTCACTAATGTGACATACGATATACATCATACAACTAAAATACTTAGTACTAGTACTTTATACATACTTTAGTATACGACTAAAATAATTGAGCAAAATATTTTTACATAAACTCTTTGAATTTATTTGTTTTGAAATATAAAATAATAAACATAGTTTTACACTTTGTCAGCGATATAGTTTTTTCAGTTATTTAACGAATTTTCGTTAATATTTCTTCAATTATTCTTGCTAAATACTAACTTGAAGTAATGTTTTTGAATATTTAGTAATAATTTTATTTAAAATACGTTTCTTAATGAATTTCGTAATTATTATATCTTATTCATGTCAAAAACACGGGAAAAAATCCTGATAACTAAATTGATGATCATTCTCGTTGTTTATCGTTACAGCTAGCACGTACAGAAATATTTTTCTTATCATGATGTTTTATATATTTCAAACCCTTGGACGTTTTTTGTCAAAAATGTATGCGATAAAGCACGTTCATAAATGAAAAAATGTACTTTAAAATATTAAATATGTAAACAATTCTTTGATATTTACAAAAAAAATATATATACATTTATTTTTTGTAATATATCATTATAGTATATAATCTTGTATATATTATGTACATAATATTAAATTGATAAATAATTACAATTTTTAAATAATAACAATTTTCTTTTAATTAAATGTGTTGGTACTTGGTAGTATAGTAGGTACTTATAAACTATAAGAACCAATGAAGTCGATGTTAAAATAACCGTAATCGATTCTGTGTCATACTTGTAATTTAAATGTTTTACATTGGGGAGGGGGAGGTAACATGATTACGAAAATGACTCACGTCTTGTCTCTAACCCCTTTCATTCCTCAAACTCATCTCAAAACATGGATAGTTAATTAGGTCTCCTTTTATAGAATTTGATGCTTTATTTTATTTAACAAATAATTAATTGACGATTACTACTTAGGATTGCCACGAAAGTAATTCTATATAATTAGAAGAGGTTACCTCACTTAAGTGTGCTGTGCATATAAGTTAGACTTAATACTCGAAAACGATCGACAATCAAAATTATTGAACAGACGTAGTTCCGGATGCTGAAAAACTACAACAAACTGAGATTATAATTTATTCGGTTATTGCTCGTTTTTAAACTGTCAGTGCTACATCTGGGCAAATATCAAAATGCTAAATCCTGAAATATGTATTATTTATACAAAATGATAAATAATCATAAACTATAATCTCATCCTATTTAAAAATATGCATTTACAAACAAGGCATTTTACTTTGTCAATATAAGCGATATTGTATTGTCAAATAGACCAAATATTTCCTGATATTAGTCAAATGCAATTTTATTCTCAATTTCACGGAGCAAGTTCGTACGAGAATAAATAAAAATACGATAGAAATTAGGTATTTATCATTGTTTTATAATATTTGTCATACGATTAGAATAATGTTGATTTAAAATTTGATGTAAAGTTACGTACCTTATATTTATTTGAAAAAAGTTTATATTTATTTGCATATACATACTATCTTATTTTATATAATTGACTACTTTTTTATTACATAACGTATAATTAAGTTTTTTATAATGACAGTTAATTATTATAATAGACAATAGGTACAAAACTTGAATAACAAACTTAAATAATACGGAATCTCCAATCTTAGTTTTGGTAGTTCAATAACGACCAATAGTCAAAATAAATCATTATTTCGACTTTGGGTCATTTTTTAACACGCAGAATTTGATTTGTTTAATTTTTTAAATGGTATTTGACCTTATAGTATTATAATTGTAAAGACAAACGTACAAAGAATTATAAAAAATGTTTTAAAAATAAATCGTTTATATTTTAATGATTAAACTTTAATTTAAAACTTTTGTCTTCGTTTCTAATACAATCAGATTATATTATGATTGATAAAAAAACTTATAATTAATAAAGATAACTTAAGTAACTTAAAAACTATATTGTAGGTATGCTGATGTAATTTAACATAATCACTACCGGATTCAGCAATTATTAAATTGCGCACTTCTCTTTAATATTCTGATCCTACATAATATAAAATGTACTTATTTTGATATGTTTACACACATTTTTATGAATAAAATATTTAATAATAGGCTATTTTTGAAAGTAATAATTTTATATTTAAAAAGTAATATATACGTTTTTACGACGATGATACTCTAATGGTTTCATTAAATATTTAAGACAGTTTCGTGAAAAACAAGCTATTAAATTCCTCTCTAATGAAATAACAAGACATATTATACGAATAGCCTAGGTGTTGATATTACTTTTGGTAGGTTTTTATGTATAAATAAAAACTCCATCAATCCGTAGTAAAATTATCGACCCACTATGTGATAATAATTAATGTTCATTTATAATTTTATTTCATTTATTTTCCATACTATTTTCAGGTAATCTTAATATTTTTAACAGTTTAAATATTTTTTTTTCTAATTTTAATGCTTAGGTAAGAGAGACAAAATCGAATATGGGTGGTCTCTATGGGACGATAAAATATGTATTAATGCTCGTCGATGCAACATTTTCATACGAATATTACTCTTTTAAGAACGCTTTTCAAGCTAAATAAAATGTGTACAATTTTTTATATGGTAAGAAATGTATAAAAATTGTTATTAATACACAGTATAAAAATTGAACATTTATAATTTAATTCCAAATTGTTGTGGTTTTAGCTCGTTAAAAGCATATTTTCTAAAATATGTCATGACATATTTCAGATGCATCTGAAACACTGAACGAAATATTGACGTAACGATGACGAATTTATACACTGAAGATGATGGTGTTAAAGGACTACGTTATAAATTTTGGTACATGTTGATGTGCAGGCGTAGACTCACAGATTATAATAGGTCTGTAAAGCAGTTTGTATTCTAATGGCGATCAATGTAATTCAACTTAACTGACTTTAACCGGTAAATAAGATTTTCATTGAATAAACGTTAAATATAATTCATTTGAAACACATTTTAAAGTGTTATTATTTTTTTTATATTGAACATTTTCAGCAAACTAATTAGTTTCTCATTTAAATCAAAAACTTAATACCAAGACTATTTTTTCTATCTACCTAATAAAAAAAGTTGCCTGTTATACACATAATAATATGTTATAACTAATTAAAGAGAAACCTAATTATTTATAGGACAAAATAAAATGTATACGTTCTTAAATCATATTTATAGATTTATGGGAGTATATAAGTAAATATGTAATTGTCACATATTTTGAGGGGAAAAAATTAAATTTCAATTATCATAATAATTTTACAATGGATATTTTTTAGGTGTACTCTTTTAAATAAAATATAAGTTAAATATAATACCGTACCTGAAAATAATAGATAACTTCAATTCAATTAAATCAAATAAATGAAAATGTACTTTCAATATTTTAGGTTCCTACTACAAACAAGATTTAAACAGACCAATAAAATTAACAATTTAATACTTTAAAATTACACTTAAAATAATTGTTTTCATAACTTATGCTAAAGTTAGTATTATAAAATATATTAGTTAAATTAAACTTGTTTATTTTTAACGTTATGTCGAGAAACACTAAACGTTATTTTAATCTAGTCAATCAAATTAAATCGAATTTCTTATTTTGAAAACATTGAGAATTTTGATTCGTGTCGCATATACATTTAGTAGGTTGGATGGAACTCGGAATATATTTAGATATTTAAAGGCACTTGAGGAAATTTAAAGGCTGACAAATACCTCTTCTAGTGCTATGCGTTTCGGCTTTCATTTATTTAAATAAATTTAATAAATTAATGCCACATTGGAGATGATAATGATAGTGGCCACTATAAATTTCGTTATAAAACAAAGTATAATATTATTGTGGGTAATTAATCTACTAATGTAGTACATATGTAAAATATTACAATTATAAATTAATATTGAATTTACACACATAATATACTTATTATATTATATACCACTGCAGGATACAAATACGTCTGTAACTTACTCATCAAACGATAGCGCGGACAATAGCCTTACAAGTTCTGAGGAATATTCTGATTCACTAACTAATTCCAATAAGATCAATCTCCGGGATAATGAACATGTAATACTTATCTATTGACCATTGCCTGTTTACATATTTTAGTTATTAATATAAACAGATTTAGTTAAATTAGTTTTTCCTAATTTGTTTTGTTAAAAAAACTTGATAGATAAATATGTTTTTCTGTCTATTATACTTTAGTTTAATATTGAAGACATTTTAAAAAAAATCAGGAATAGGATTCATTATTTTAGAATACTATAGGAAGAACAAAAAGTTGTCCAGTGAATGTAGGAAAAGTATAGCAAATATTGTAACTGAATATTTAATTCAGTATAAACTTCATGCCTCACCAAAATTTAGTGAACATATAGCAGAAAATATTGTTAATTTTTTTAAGAGTAAAGTAAAGGTGTGAACACTTTTCTTAATACCGATATATTATCATTGACTATATTATGTATGATCACATAATGTATTATTGTAACTTAATCATGAGATATTATAATATTATGTTCAAGTAAAAATATCTATTTGTCAATGCACAAATCAACTAATTACTTATTGTATGATTTTATATTTAGGAAACGTATTTTATTAGTATATCAAAACAAAAACCAAAAGGTATTTTATACCAAAAATACCACAATACCGTCTACAAACTACGTAAACAAAATCGTTGGGATCATTCTACCGCATCGATAACACGGTTAACATCAACACATAATGATAAAACTGCTTTATTGTCTCTTGCACCCCCAAAGGGAATTGGTAAGTACCTGCATAAATTACTGATATATATATGTCTTTAGGTTGCTATGCAAATATCTCAATTTAAAATTTTTGAAATCTACAATTCAATAAATTTAATAATATCTATTTAACTAGATGTTATATAATGTAACCATATCATTTATATCCAATGTTATACTATTTATAAAATAATTCTTGAAAACAACTGTAAATACTATAACTCTATTTAAATTGTAACTAATGATCATAGTTTTAGGGTTGTTTTTTTATAAAATCAATAAAAAAAAAAATCTCAATACTCCTAGTATTGTATATAAAATAAAAATAACAATATATAGGTATTTCATTCAAAAATATCAATGGTCATATTAGTAATATTAATGAGAATAAAATATTATTGATCTAAACCTTTTTTTCAGAGCCAACTTTGATAACAACAAAAAATTGGCTGCATTTCAATGTCGAACCCTTTATTGGATTTTCTGAAAAAAGGCAAGAAACCGTAGAATATCGTAAAACATTCCTAAGTTCAACTGAAATTACCATAACGGATATTTTAGATTCTGCGCTCAAATTCTCATTACGATATTACAGTAAAGTGAACTTTTCTAAAAAAAAGCTACTGAATCACAAAAAGATATAGTTCATTTCATAATTTATATTATTGCTGCTGAAATTAAAAATATTGGTTTAAAAAATTGCACTATACCTCAAATAAAAGAATCACTTAACACAATTTCTGAATTTTGTAAGAATTCTTTTCATATATTGATACAGAGTATACATTTTTAAAACATTTGGAAACGAATGATTTCTAATTTCTATGAACAACCTAAGGCAATAACCTTAAACAACACTGTTGAAAATATTATTTATATTTATATTAAACAATTATGATTCAAGTGATGAACTGATTGTTTATATATTACATAAAATTGTATGTTTGTATAAAAATACTAAATATATTTTTTGTCAAAAAATGAATGTTATCAGTTATGAAAAGCATTTGGCAAGCTATAAAATAAGTAAATCTATGAGTGATGATTATGTTTTCAAACCAATAAATTATTTTAATGATACCCCTATTCATTTGTATGAAATTCCCATGTTCCCTAATGAGTTTGTAATAAGATTAAAACAAAAAAAAATAACATCGGAGTTTAATTATTATTAAAATTGTAATTTTTGTAGGTAGGTATGTTATAATATATTATTATATTGTATTACATTTTTTGTCTAAAATTTGTTATTGTATTTGTAATTTTTGCACTTGTATCATACTATTACTAAACATTGTTTAAAGCATAATTTTTTTAAATTTTAATTTCTTATTTTAAATGCTTGTAAATATCAATAAGACTGTTTTGAAAAAAATATAAGTTAAAATGTTTTATTATATTGTATTACATTTTTTTTTGTCCAAATTTTGTTATTGTATTTGTAATTATTACACTAATTGTATCATACTATTACTTAACATTGTTTCAACTACATATATTTTTAAATGTAATTTCTTATTTTAAATGCTTGTAAGTATCAATATGACTATTTTGAAAATAAATGTAGGTACTTATTTTTTTTTCTATAACAATAATTACGCATATATAGATTTTTTATTTAATTTTCATTTTTCCTCTCCATTATTCTTGTTACCTATTGTACATAATTTAAATTATTGTATACAATTTAATAGTTTCTTAAAAATTTAAAAATATTTAAATTATGTCAATGACAACAAAGAAAAAAATTCCATTAAAATGATGCTAGTCCATCATACTATTGAGTATGCTTTATAAGATTAATTTTATTATTAATCATAATATGATTCCATTAATTATAAGAAAATTATTCCATTAAAATGATACTGTGTTTCATAGTATTGACTATATTGGTTAATTATTTTTAAAAGTAAATACAAAATTAAACCTTATAATTAATACCATAATATTATAGAGTTTAAGATGAATATACTAGATTATAGTACTTGTTTGTCATAATTTTAAGGTAGCCTTATCATTCTATCAAAATAAAACCGTTTAAAAATGATGATAAACAAAATATAATTGATGTATAGTCGATTTAATTAATTTAAAAGATTCTATATTCATAAATTAATGAGTAAGTTCCATATGCTCCAAATCATACCCGTATTCCATTGAATTTACAGTCGTTTTTCATTAGGTGCACCCTCAAAATATCCCGTGCGTCAAAATATCCCGCCTTCAAAATATCCCATCGTCAATATATCCCCATTCAAAATATCCCATCGTCAATATATCCCCATTCAAAATATCCCATCGTCAAAATATCCCAAAATATCGTTAAATATGAATTTAAAATTAAGCTTAATATAGTTTGGTCAGACAAATAAAAAAGTATATATTATACAAAAATATTATTATAAAAAAATGATACAAACAATGTAGATTAAAATTAATATAGTAATAAAGTTTGGTCAGACAAATTAAAATGTAGGTATATATTATAAAAAAATGATACAAAAAATGTCAGTTAAAATGAAAAATTATAGGCTATACCTTTCAAGTAATTGAGAGTAGTCGTATTTTGATAGGAATTGACCACTTCTTTTAATCGTCTATTTAACATCTCATATACTTTTTTTTTTTTGACGGGAAATTCACCAGCAATTTGTTTTTCAATTTTTGCTTCTTGAAGGCCTTACATAATAATAATAAAAAATAATAATAAGAATAATAATTTTAAATGTATTCAATTTTTAAATTTTTTATTTACCTTGTTCTAATTGAAGAAACTTAATAAATTTCCATATCGATACATGATGAGCTCCTAAGGATCCATTAAATGCGTGATGCCAACCTTCAACAGCATTATTTGAGCGTGGCTGATCGTCCTTAACGGATTGATAACAATTCCACAAGTCAACGTTAAAATATGCTCCTCTTCGTCCTCTGCGTCCCAAGCGTCCAATCCATGTATCCTCGAAGTATGAAATTATAGGTTCAAGTAGTTCTTCATTTTGAATAAAATATTCTGTTTCAATAAGTTCATCAAAAGCTTCTATGACTTTATTTGGGGGTATAAATGCCAAAGAACAAAGCAGTCGAACTTGTAATGCAAAATTAGAATCCTGTGCATATTTTGTCTGAAGTCCATTAGTTTGTATTTTTCTCCAGACACATTGTGTAAAATGGAAAAAGCAACCTCTAATTTCAGATCTGGGAAATTCTTCTTTGAAAGTTGAATAAAAAGCATTTTCAAAATCAATTATTAATATTGATGGGTTTAAGTTTGGTTTTTTAGTTTTTAAAAATTTTAAAATTTTTGAATATGATTCTTTGGTCTTGTCAGTCATTAAAATATAAATTAAAGGATAGGTAGCATTTCCTTTACAAGCGTGTATTGTATACAATTGGGAAAACAGAGGCGGAACAGATTTAAAAGTGCCATCTGCCATCCAAACATCTGATTCACTTAACAAATCTAAGTTATTTTCCGTACTAAATATTAAACATCGTTTTCCTTCATCGTTAATGTCATGTAATAAAAATTGATTCCCTGTTTTAGTTACCTTATATTGTTCGGGTAGTATTAAATCTGCTACATTCATTGGATTCGTAGGAAAATTATTCTCTCTATTTCTTTTTCTGCGTACTGTCTGGGATATCATTTCAATTGATGGTAATTGGCTAACGGTACTTTTGGGCACTTCTGAAATAATTTCACTGACAACATTTCTGGTTGGTGCACATGTCATTGCTTCATTTTTTATTTTGTTCATCACTACTTTTACATCAATTTTATCAGAGTTCGGAGGATGAGTATGTATGGGCTTTTGTATAATTTCTCCTATAAAAATAATATTTTTATTAAAACAAAAATTACTATAAATAATCTTGTATTAAATTCTTTTCTTCAAGTTAAATAATTGTAAATAATTTCACGTACCTGATTCTTCATCATTAGTTGTGTGACAACGACCTTTACATTTATAATTTTTAAAATCAACACATCGCCAAATACATTTATTTTCACTAGATCTATGTAAACTATGTAAGTATCCATCCAAAGCAAGAAGCTTTTTTCCTTTTTGGCTAACAGTGAAAACTAAATTTGCCATTTCTCTTACAATTATTGTTTAGTAAAATAATAGACACAACGCACAACGCACAACGCACAAGTGAATACATGCCATAAAGCTTTATAGCTGGGTTGGCCAATATTATTATTAAATTTTATCAAAAATCGTACCTATTTTAATTATGGAATCAGTATGCTCGCAGTATATAAGATAATCTCAATTCTCCAACAATACAACCTATTATCGTAAACATATTATTGAAAAAGAGTTATCGAGTATCGGCTATAAATAAGGTTAAGAAATAATATTATTTGTTATGATTAACAAAATACGGTGGGATTTACATTATAACAATATATATGTAATAATATAAATTAGTAATATATATACATATATATATATATACACTTGATTAAATGTACCTATTGTATGTTTATTTACAATAATACAAATTATACTGTTTCGTTACTAATTTATTATTTAATAATATTATTTAAAATATTATATTTGAAAATGGGATTAATTAATTTTTCGTAAATGGGATATTTTGAACGCGGGATATATTGACGATGGGATATTTTGAATGGGGATATTTTGACGATGGGATATTTTGAAGGCGGGATATTTTGACGCCCGGGATATTTTGAGGGGGAACCTTTTCATTAATAATAAAACATTTTTTTCTGGGTGTATATAGGTACAATATACATACGTAGAAATACCCAAAATACCAAATCTAATGAGCTGTCTCAAAAAAAATATGACAAATTTAAAGGTGTAGGCATACAACCAGAACAATCATATAGGTGAAAATAAATTTTTTTTAAGTAAATTACAGAAAGAAAGTATTTAATCAACGTTTAAATTTATGATTATTATTTTTTGATATATTTATTTATAATAATGTATTGGTTTTTATAAAAATTGAAATAATTAAAAATACATATTACTTAAAGTTGTATTAAATTAAGCTTTTTATTATCACAATTAAAGATTAACATTGTTACGGAACAAATGAAACGAGTAGGGTAAAATAGCCGGTTCTGTATCCCCCGCAAATCCACCCAGATCCACAACACCCCCCTGCCTACCCAAATCCACCCACTAATTGCTCAATTAAAATCCACTAATTGTCCAATTAGAGTCTACTAATTGGAGCTTATTGCTCGATTAAAATCCACTAATTGTCCAATTAGAGTCTACTAATTGGAGCTTATTGCTCGATTAAAATCCACTAATTGCCCAATTAGAGTCTACTAATTGGACAAAATTGCCCAATTTGCATCCACTAATTGATTCTAATAGGTCCCAATTGCTTAATTTACATCTGCTAATTGATCTGCGTTCCTCACACTCCATCGTTTCCGCTCCACTGTAGGAATCCTCCGCTTTTCCTCCACTCTAGGAGTCCACCGCTTCCTCTCCACTGTCGCGTGGTCTTTACCGCGTCCACCTTACTACTATAGGTCTGTTCTATAGTTATCTATCCCCCCCCCCACGTGAGTGTGTGAGTGTGTGTGTGTGTGTGTGTTATAGGACCACCGTAACCTACCACCACCCTACCAGACTTGTCCTCTTTATCAATCAACGTTGCTATATGATCAATCGAAGAGCACCATCTCAGAAACTCCCAGCTTTCGGCCTACTAAAAAGTTATATGTATCTAATCCCCTCCGGTATTATCTCGTACCGTATGGTCTCATATCCTCAGGACTCTCCTAGCCATATACCCCTCCCCCGCCTCTACCCGAGTATCTAATGGGTTGACCGATACTTTGACTATATTTGATTATATTTAAGGCTGTTCACGCGCCGCCGCCGCCATGTATCATCTTTAGCTATACCATTGTTCGATTTGTATGACATTATAAAAATAAAGCATTTAACACGTAATTCGTATACAATTAGAAAGTGATATAGCATTAACCCCTCGGGCTAATTTCATATTATTGCGCAATTATATAAACAAGGTAATTAGCACCTGGGGTATATACGTGTCTTCCACATAATATATCACAGAAATAATACAGAAAATGTAAGCATATTATGTGTACGCATTAACTAAATACGTAGATATATTAAGAGAATACCGCCAATATGTATAAAATGTATAGTAATATATATAATACAAGAAATGTTATGGAAATGGTCATCGATTGATATAAAAGAACGGCCTTTCCTTCAAAATAATCACAGTGTTTTTACAGCTCATGCTATCCGTCTTCGCGTTATTACTGTTCTATAAAATACACTACAAATAACCTGCCTTACGTATTTTCTTCCTGGTTTTCAATTTTTTCGGTTTTATTTTTGAAAATAAAAATCGATAATGTTCAATTGTAATAAGTGTGTTAAAACTTTTACTACGCGTTCAAACCTATTAAGGCATACTAAATCGCACGATGGCTCGAAATTTTCATGCGGTCGCTGTTCACAAGACTTCACACGAAAAGATGCTCTAGTCCGTCACGTTTTGGGAAAACATGGTACGTACTATTATTCTATAATGTTTAACGCATAGTTATATTATAAATAATTAAAATAAAAACTGAAATAAATATTCTGAGTCATATTACTCGTAAATAAAAATAAAAATATTATACATTTTGAAATATATATGTTATTCTGTTAGGTATAACTAAGTTTAGCGATGCGTATAACGAGGCTATGGGTATAGGATTTGCTATCATTACTAAGCCGTTGACCGTTCATGCGACTACGAGGGGTAACTCTACGGTCATCGTCGATACACCTGCAGCACCGCGTAAACGGGATACCGATAGTTCGTCGGTCAACATGAAATCCAAAAAGGTGCGTATGCAAACGGTGAATACGCCCGGCTTTACCGAAATCGATTCCTCACTACGCCGTTCGGTAGTGTGGTATTATAGGAAAAACATTGAGGACAGCATCAGTTACAAGGTTTTTCTTAACTCTATAAAATCGGAATTGATTGAAAAATTACGCAAAAGCGTGCGCGTTCACCCGATTAAGTATAATCTTAAATTGGAAGCCACCTACGTTATTCCGAGTATAGAAACATCTATCGAGAACAGGGCGTTTAAAACGTCAGCGAGAGAGGTGTTTACCCACAGTGATATCGTAGCGATGGTGGATGAGGACTTTTCTACTATTCTTGCCGAGGAGGACGTTTACACGGGTAAAGGGAGCGGATTCACCTTATCGCGCATTGACGGTATGCTGTTGGGTGTGTACGAGTACATACCGCTGGTTGGTACATCGTACATAGAGCTACCTAAAAATATAATTTCTCGGCGGGCCGTTATAAACCCCCAAAACATTGACCAACAATGTTTTAAGTGGGCGATCCTGGCGAAACACGTACCACATGATAATAGCAACCGAGTCGGGGAAAATTATCGCAATGAGGAATACCGTTATGACTTTTCTTCGTTATCAGTGCCCACACCCGTGTCGGAGATCATTTCATTCGAACGATGTAACCTCGGCACGTCTGTCAACGTGTACGCGGTGAGCAAAAATAAAAAGTCTACGACACGCGATGTGGTGTATCCGATACGTGTCACCGATGAGGAGAAGAACAATCACTTTGATCTTTTACTCATCGGCGATATGTTGGATTCGGGGAAAAGTCATTACGCGTACATAGCTAATTTTTCCCGGCTCGTTAGCACGCAAAACAATTTGCGTGATCACCGTATACATACATGTAAACGATGTTTCACCAGTTTCGACGACCAACCGAAAAAATATAAATTGTGCGGTAAGGAGGCCCTCGACGCGCACGTGAAATTGTGTGGCGAGCACAAACCGATATTACCGATAATGCCGCGGGAGGGAGAGACCCTCAAATTCGAAGGCTGGTGTAAAACCCAGAACCTTCCTTTTGTCATTTACGCCGATTTTGAGGCTCTCCTGAAGCCGATCAATCAACAACACGGACTGTACACTAACGCTTTTCATCAGCATCACCCGATGAGCTACGCGTTTCTCGTCAAAGCGGCCGACCACGTACCTATCGAGTTACTCGAACGGTTTAACATTCCTCGTGTACCGGTAATTTACCGGGGATCCGCCGCTGAAGACGAGGTGGCCAAACACTTTGTTTTATCGGTAGTCGGTGTGGTGGGGAGAATCTATGATCTCCTCAAGACTACTAACGTCGCGATTGTGATGAGTGAGGAACAGCGTGCCGCCCACGAGAAAACTACCCATTGTCAATTGTGTGAGACTGCCTTCACTGATAGTAACCAACGGACTGCTCACCACGATCACATCGGAGGTGCATTCTTGAAAACTCTCTGTAATACCTGTAACTTAAAGTTGAAGACACCGAACTTTGTACCGTGTTTCCTACACAATCTGTCGCGATACGATGCTCATTTCATAGTAACCGAACTAGGCTACGACGAGCATCGTATTTCAGTCATCCCTAATAGCGAAGAGAATTTTATTTCGTTTTCTAAATATATAGACACGCACTTCGCTATTAGGTTTGTCGATTCGTATAGGTTCATGGCGTCGAAACTGGCCACTTTGGCGAAGAACCTCGTTAGCGAGGACTTTGCAAAGTTCGGTGAGACGGGTAAAGTGTTCTCTTCCGAGGACATGGCTCTAGTCACGCGTAAAGGGGTTTACCCATACGACTATACCGATGACTGGTCAAAATTATCTGAGACGGCGTTGCCCGCCTGTAAGGATTTTTATAGCACGCTCAAAGAATCACACATCAAACCCAAAAACTACGAGCATGCTCAACGTGTGTGGGAGCACTTTGGCTGTCGCACACTGGGCGATTACAGCCACTTGTATCTAAAGATCGATGTGTTATTGTTGGCCGATGTTTTTGAAAATTTCCGACGCGTTTGTATTTCGACATATTCTCTCGACCCAGCCTATTATTATACGGCGCCGGGATTCACATTTGATTGTATGCAGAAATACACTCGCATCGAGTTAGAGTTGGTCAGTGACTACGACCAATTATTGATGATCGAGGCTGGTATACGGGGCGGACTGGTGCAGGCGTGCAAGCGCTATGCCCGCGCGAACAACGCGAAAACACCCGGATTCGATAATGATCTAGTTAAAACATGGATCATCTACCAAGACTGTAATTATATTTATTTTGATTCGAGACTATCGAGATATTTTATATATATTTTTTTGAATTTCAGGTAATAATTTATATGGCTGGGCCATGAGCCAGTACATGCCGTGCGGTGGATTCAAGTGGTTCGAGGGAAATCCCGAAGTCGCTTTAGCTCAACTCGATTACATGCATGAAACCGATGACGTCGGTAGGTTGTACGAAGTCGACGTATCGTATCCGAGGGAGCTCCATGATGCACACAATGATATGCCTTTTTTACCTCACGCCAGTGTACCACGCGGCTCTACCGTTAAAAAACTGATGGCTACCTTGGAGATAAAATATAAATATGTAGTGCATTATGTTAATCTTAAGCAAGCCATCGCCAACGGGTTAATAGTTGACAAGGTAATTAAAATGTCTTTAATTATTATTATTATTATTATTATTATTATTCCTTAGGTTCACCGTGTCCTAGAATTCAGACAACGACCGTTTTTGGCTCCGTACATTAAACTCAATACCGAGATGCGACAGAAAGCCCGCAATGAGTTTGAGAAAGACTTTTTCAAACTCATGAATAACGCTATGTTCGGTATATATTATAATACATTTTTCATTAACTTGTAAACGATAATTTACATTATTTCAATTTACTAATATATGCTAATTGATATTATTTCAGGTAAAACCATGGAGTCGATGCGGAAACGGCAAAAAATGGAGTTGGTCAGTTCCCCTGAGCGCATGCTAAAACTAATCAAGCTTCCTACTTTCAAAGACTGTGTTAGTTATAATGAAAATCTTGCATTAGTATCCCTGCACAAAAAAACGATCGAGTTCTGTAAACCCATTTACGTGGGTCAGGCGGTCCTCGATTTGAGCAAACACTTAATGTACGATTATCATTATAACGTGATGAAGAAATATTATAAGCAGGACATCGAGTTAATGTATACCGATACAGGTAATCGTTTACGTAAATTAACTATTGTCTCTCATGTATATGTGTGTGAGTGTGTAAGCTTATATATTATTTAAGATTCACTGGTCTATCACGTGAAGACGGAGGACTTTTACCAAGACCTATTAACATCACCCGAGCTGTTTAATCGGATGGACACGAGTAACCTGCCGTCAGATCATCCGTGTTTTACCCTTGAACGCAAAAAGATTCCGGGTTTCTTTACTGATGAAACAAAGGGGGGTACCATGTACGAGTTTATAGCACTCCGTGCTAAATCATACGCGTATATACTAGAGGGTAAAACAAGCATCAAATCTAAAGGAATACGCCGTCACGTTGTTAAAAAACATCTCTCCTTCGAGGACCATAAACGGTGCTTGATGGCGTCCGACAGTGAGGATGATGAAGGGATAAACAACGTATTAAGGAGGAGAGCATGTGTAGAGATAACGTTTCCATTCGTTCGTATAAACATAATGTTAAAACTATACGGACTAATAAATTAACACTAGATAGTTTTGACGATAAACGTGTTGTCCATGAGAATAATATTCTTACGAGTGCGCATGGTCACTATAATACTTGATTATATTTTAAAATGTAGATAAATTTAAGAAATATTGTATTGTTAGCTATTATTATTATTCTCATGTAAAACATAAGCAATTTTATTTTATTTAGTAAACACACAACTATTACTGCTACTAGTACTAATCCGAGTTTGGCTAATTACTACTTTACAAATGACTCACTCAATGTTATTCCGGCATCGAGCTGTGATAAATTATCAAAACATTAATTATATTATTATACAATACGAGTAGCTAATACAATAATTGATTAACAGGTGCTGTTTTTTTATTTATATTATATTCTTTATTTACGGAAAAAGATTCATTTACAAAGAAAAATCTTTATGTAAATATATTGTGTAAGGTTTACATTAAAATATATTTTGAAAAAATACCCGATAAACGTATTGCTTTTAAAATAGGTGATAAGGTCCGCGTTAGCACGCAGAAAGGGGTTTTCACAAAGGGCTACTTGCCCAACTGGTCTGCAGAGATATTCACCGTTGTCAAAATAAATAAAACACGGCCGCCAACGTATAATGTAAATGATTATACGGGTAAACCGATTGCAGGCTGTTTTTATCCCGAAGAAATATCTAAAACACTCTACCCAAACGATTATTTAATCGAGAAAATCATACGGAGAAAGGGTGATCGATTATTTGTCAAGTGACTCGGTTTCGATCACACTCATAATTCTTGGATAAATAAACCTGATATTAAAGTTTAACGACATTTACGGCTTGAAGATGGACGTGTTCGGTAGCACACCGGGTAGAAAGCTAAACCAACT
The DNA here is from genome assembly GCA_027580255.1 of Therioaphis trifolii. Lineage (NCBI taxonomy): Eukaryota > Metazoa > Arthropoda > Insecta > Hemiptera > Aphididae > Therioaphis > Therioaphis trifolii. The sequence continues at coordinate 82,069 of JALBXZ010000169.1, forward strand.
AATCGAAGACGTCAATCTTAATTTAGAAAACAAATTAAGTATACACAACACGTTGATTGACGACAATTCGGAAAAAATCAATAATATCATCCAAAACGTACAAGTCTTGGAAGATAAAATAAGACTGTTGGAGATCTCGTGTGTAAGAAAAGAACTGAAATCTGAACAACAAAACACATAAGTCGAATATAAAAGCGGACGCTATCAAAAAATATAAGCTCAGTATATTTTTTAACAATGGACTGGGAAGACGCACCGGCATTTCTTGCGACCCCGCTTCCTGTGAGATTGTATAATTATTATCGAGATATTAAACAGCTTTTTAAGGACGGATCTGAGCGTCAAAAGCTGATTGAAAAAAATACAGGAAGTATCGCAAGACTCGAGATTAATTTAGTTAATTTAAACGAAGCTGTTTCTAAATTATCAGCTCGTGTAGATGACATCAATCATACCAAATAAACAATTATCCATTAAAGGCTAATTAAAAATGGATACGTCAGGTATGGTCTTATCATCGGAGGCGGCGATCGTGGACGTGGAGTGCATTCTCGCGATAAACAACAAGTATTTGATTAAAGAGTTGTCTGTCATAGACACTAGCAGTTGGGCCACACAGCATTGGATATTCAAACACTCGTGTAAGACTCAAAACGCCAAGAGTCGTAGTGTGAACAGATGGCTGGAACGCCATTATCACCGTCTCTCTCTCGACTATGGTGACGTCGAGTACGAAGAGATCGGTCGGATTTTGAACTCGCTAAAATTCGATCGTATTTACGTCAAGGGCGAACAAAAACAAAAACTAATAAGTGATTTCATCCCGCACGTTCAAGTCTCGAATCTAGAAGATTGGGGGTGTCCGCAATTGGATCAGCTGTGTTCCGGTGACGATGGCGCGACATTACCGCTCTGTATATTCCATAGAGATTTAAGCCCTAAACACTGTACCTTTCATAAGGTGTTTGCATTACGCAAATGGCTTAAAGATAATATTTTATCTTCTCCGCATTAGACCATCGAGTGGTTAATATTGATTTGTATTCATTTAATTATGTATAATGTTACCTATTTAATTTTCCGTTACTAATGTTATAACGTGAACATAACGATCTACTAATATCGATTTAATATAATCATTATTGCTAACCAGCTAATTTAGTCGTATTAAATTATAATAATAATAATAATACAATATTATATCATTTCATTTACATATTATCTTGTTTTATTAATAATAATAATATGTATATATATATATTATTTAGATGTGATATAGGTGACCGGCATAAGAACTTATGTGAAAAAAAATAAATAAATTGACATGTATAAAATGTATTCTTTTTTTTAATTTTTGATAAATATGTATATATAAATACGTTAGTCAAACGTTACATTAAAGGTTTTGCCCTGCATTCCGAGAAAGGTTAAAAACATTTCGTGCTCCTTCTTCTCGTTGTAAATCGCCGCCTCCGTATCAGTGACCTGTATTTGTTTCGATAAATAAACATCGATGAGTCCCTCTTCCGGATCAGCCAACGAGCACAAAACGGTTCGCCCATACTGTGTTTCTGTGGGGGTGAGTCTTATGATTCTATACTTTTTCCCCTGGATCAAATCGCTGACCGATTTATTCTGCACGCTGGATTGTTGCTTCAATGAGCTCAATAACGTACTCATTTTCTGTTGGAAAAAAATTAACATACGATTAGCTACTTGTCTCGTTTCATGGAGAAAATATTATATCAATGTGTATGCGAGTGAGAAATCATGCAAAAAAAAAAAAAAAATATAAATATAATATCAAAGTCGGGATTATCCACACCGAGCCGGAGCTTGCCGAGCCGAGCCGAGCCGAGCCGAGCCCGTCTGAGCCGAGCCCGTCTGAGCCGCGCTGGAGTCGTCCGAGTCGAGACCGTGTAAAAAATAGTTGTGGAAAA